>JAHDVE020006285.1:0-150028 GCA_022606495.2 Halesus radiatus
TAGCTTTTTTCCCTTCTATTTTTGTACAATGGCACTTATTATGAACTAAACTTGTCAATTTGACTGTCCTAAAACGGGATATGTTCCTGGTTAGGGAGTCAAAGCTTTCTTACATTTTGTTGTTAAATAATGTGTTTTAAATAAATAAAAAAAAAATTTTTGAAGTAGGTACAAATAACAAAAGTTATGTACTAGAAGTTACTTCCTCGCTTTGCAAGAATCAGGCAGGTTCTCTGTTCTCTGTTTTTTGTTTCATAGTTAGGATTAGTGTCAAGTAAAATTATAAAATAACGTTTAGACGTAAAAAAACAAAGGAATTTTCCATTGCAAATGATTTTTTTTGCTAACACGATAAGCTTATTAATATTTTCAATTATATTCCCGTCTGAGGCCGATGAATTATTCCTCAGTACTCCAATTTCATCTTCAGCCCAATTTTCCATCTAAATCATAATTTCATATCTAACTCTTCTCTGTTGAAACTTTTCAATTGAAAACATTAATTTTGACAAATGTCTTTCAAAGCCTACTCAGATAAGTATGCCTATTAAAATGTAGGTCATTGCCTACGAAGCCTACAGCCCAAACCTAATGGAAGGAGGTACATACTATATACCGGGGGTGGCCACACTTTTTTTCTAGGAGCGACTAGTTGATAACAAAAAATTGTTACGATTGACTGATATCAGTTGTAATAAGGAACTCCAGTGAAAAATATAATGGGTATAAAAACATATATTAATATAGATCAGCAAACAACGATTTATAATTATTATAATCGTTATTAAAAAGTGAATAAATAATCAATGACGTCACGTGAGTATTCTGATTTTCGATTAGTATGGACCCATGATGATTTAAACCTAGAGGGAAATTATTTTCCCAAGGGCCTCCTGTCTGGAGCTTATGTTAAAAAAAACTCTGCTAATACAGGTAAACAATCGGTTTTTATTATTTCAAATAATTCATGGTGGAATACCACTTTAATAAGGTTTTTAATCAAAACAGTCAGTTTTTGTGAAGCTGAAATAATTACGTTACTTTTTTATGAATGCGGTAATCTCTGTGGCCAAGCGGTGATCTCTGTGGTCAAGCGGCGATCTCCGTGATCAAGTGGTGATCTCTGTGGCCAAGCGGTGATCTCTGTGGCCAAGCGGTGATCTCTGTGGCCAAGCGGTGATCTCCATGGCCAAGCCGTGAAATCACGAACCTCCGGGTTACGGTATCAAAACCTAGTGAAAAGCTATTTTTTCAGTTTTACCTTGATGTACTATTACTCCAGTATATATTTCATTTTCATCCGCATCATATTAAAAATACTTGGATAATTTTTATTGCGCCATTTTAGTGAAAATCACCTCAAGGGCGCTGTACAAATATTACCTGCTAGGGTTTATCTTATTATGTACAAATAGATACAGAAACATACTTTCCTGGAAGATCACTTCCGATTAACACGTTATATTATACAAATTATGTTATATTTTGACGACCTCCATGGTCGAGGGGTAAGGCTCTCGACTACGAATCCGAAGGTAGCGGATTCAAATCCCGTAATCCCCTCTCAGTATCGCCTGGTGAAATACCACCATTCAGAATTGAAACGTTGCTTTAAATGTCTTTATCCGTGTTTGATGACCAGATCTGAATAGCAAAGTATTTCCCCACCTTCCTCTTCCCCTTCTCCTACCCCTCCCCAATATCTTCATCCTCACGACAGTCCCCAATTGGGGATGCCATGGTCTCCTCCAGACGGTTGGGAGCAGTTGAGACTCTTGTGCGGTATTCATGTAAAAAAAAATCATACGAAAAACAAAATGTTTTATAATAAAAATAAAAACAGTTCGTAGTTTTTGCCCCTTTGGGAAATTGGCACCTGACCATTTAAACGAGATAATGAAAATGCTATGTCATACAATGCTATATTTCATCACCCGAATTTATATTTATCGCATTATACGGGCTATACAGGGTGCTCGCTGTTAGCGCTACCCTGTCTTCGAGTCACAAGTTCGGACTGAATTATTAGAAAAGTCAACAAGAGATTTAATGTAATATTTCTAGACAAGCGAAGGTAAGCTACAATTTGAATCTGCCTCTGAAATTACCTGCCGAGTGACAGATTTGTTGCCGCTTCGTTAAGTGATTTGATCAGAGACAGGCTTGTCTGTCTTCCAACATTTTTATTTGAAAAACTCTCTGTTGTTAATTTTACGCTTGATACTTCCTTCAATTTCCAGATTTTCCAAAAAAGGTCTAAAATTGAAATATTTGAAAAAATCTATCCCGTCTTCTTTTTTGTAATAACTTGTTCTCCGTGGGTTTCTACCAGCCATTCGAGTTTAGAAGCATTGGGTGCGGCTCCTTCTATTACCTTATCTTTCCCAGAGTTCAGTAGTTGCTAGCCACAACTTAAAAATGACTACGCAACCATTGAGCCCCAATTACTATGTGTCGCGTATCACAAAGCCCCGCAATATGAAATGGCTTTATGCAAACAATCATTTTCAGTTGTAAGTTGATGTGTCCATCCGTGCTTGGCGGGAGAACTGCAGCCATAATGTATTTATAATTTTTACAGACTTTGGGTAACTATCCCTGGTTATATCAGTCAGATTTCTTATTAGGAATGCTGGGTATTAGTAGCCTAGCCAACAGACGGAAAACGGCTTTGCTTATAATGGCATATAACCTCTTAAACGGTCACATCAGCAATCCAGAGATTTTTAAAAAAAGATTCCCCATTATGTCCCTAACAATTTTAAAAAGCGAGCGTGCACACATCTTTCCTTGTTCCAAGATGCAGAACTACTCAACCATTAGGAATGAAATAAAATAATCTGAAAAATTCTAGTTGGTTTTTGGAGAAAGTGGTGATTTCGGTGAAATTCGCGTTGTTTTTGGGAAAAATGTGTTATTTATCAACAAAACCGGTGGTATTTTGCAACAAATGTGGTGTTTTGTTCTCTTTTTGGTATTTAAAGGTGGTCCATATTATTTGTTTAAAAAATATGTCGTAATTTTCTGTATACAAATACATAAGTTTATTTTTTAAATTTAAAAAAGAATAATGCGGCGATTTAGACTTGAAATTAGCTGCGGGGGCGCTATTCCCGTTCTTTTTAAGAAAGATTCCTTAACTTTTTCCTTAGGGTTAAAGCCTTCTTACTTAATTGCGGTTCCGGTTCTCTCGGATGACAGCTGTCAGCTGAATTCAGCGAGCGACATTCATCAAAAATGTCAATATTTGCAATGTTTTAACAAGAGAAAAACTCAATATTAAATATGCGGACCGAAAGAAACGAAGACCGAGTTCGAGGAATCGAGTCCATGTGGCTAAACTCGGAATTGGAACCAAGTTTTTAAAATAAGTGGAATGACCCACCTCTTCGGTCGGCACAAATTCAAATGTCACTTTTAGAACTAGAGACAACAAAAGGTCATTACTATTTATAAAACGTGATTCTTCGTTAAAAGGCTTATTTATGATATTTAAAAATAAAATAAAAATGTATTAAAATGAATTATAATATAATGTAATCGTTTTTAAAAGTTTTATTTCAAAATCTTATGTCACTTGAAGATATTTCATCAATTTGTGTTTTAAAATGATCTCTTGACAATCTATTTAGGATCTTTTTACTATGTCTCACCGGAATTCCACAGTTAATCAAGAAGTCTTTAACCCTAAGGAAAAACGTAAGGAATCTTCCTTAAAAAGAACGAGAATAGCGCCCAAGTTCTATGATTCTTCAAGCTTGTCAAAACCATAGATAAAGAAATATTTAGAAAATAGAATGTTACTTTCTTTGTTTAAAATACCCGTATCTCACGTGAAGAAAAAAGAACATTCACGATTATTTACCCGAAAATTGTGAATTTCGTGTTATTTGCCTAAAAATATGCGTTAACGCGAACGAGAAATTTTCAATTATGTTCTTAAATGAACTAGTGCCCGATATCGACATTTTCCACGTGAATATTGTTCAATTCAAAATGCTAATAAGTTTGTAACGCGCATTGACTTGTACGTGTAAATGTAATTGGTATAATTATTATAGATTTCTATAAATGTATATGTAAAATAAAATAAAATCCATAAACCGAGTATCACTGCAAGGCAACTGGAACCAACTGTAACCAGTAACCGCCACCAACTAATGTGCTTCATTCGGAAACCATTTGACGTGCCTGTCTGGCGTTGCCGCTTAGCTCGTTCACACTGTTCAGAGAGTTCAGTATTCAACGTTAGCGCGCTGCAAACTGCTGGTGATTAGTGATGACTTTGAAAATTCGACAGATTTTCGATTCTAACAATTTGGGTTACTTCGTTACTAAAATTGCAACATTCGCTGGACTGTGTCACGAAAGAGAGGGAGGTCTTGGACGATGCAGTACTTTTGTTTAATGAAGAAACAGGCCTCGGTATTGCATTAGTCGAATTTCATTCTTTCTAATTTTTAAACGTTCAGCCATGTGTTTTAGAAAGAGTGAACCTTTAAGTTTACATCATATTTTGATAGTAAACTGAAAGGGAAATTAAAATTATGCCTTATTATTTTTATTTTATTTATTACATATATATATATAATCACCTCTTCCCTTAGTATGTTGATCTAGTAAGATTTTAATGACCTTTGTTGATCTACTTTTAACACAATGTATTTCATCGGAGCCCAGATATACGAGTATATATGAACATTTGTTATCGGCTGACGTATTGTCCATCTCACTACTTGTGAAAATCCTGTATTGAGATGGCAATTTACAGGGGCGGTCGTTCAGTTAAGATATTTAGATGACAAATAGATAAGAAGTATGCTAATTTACAGGCGTGAAAGAATTAGAAGAAGAAGAAAGCTGACAGGTTTATTGGAGGTGATCAATGATAATAATAATATAATAATAGTTGGATGACTTGTATAGCGCCGTTTTTGTGAAAAATCACCTCAAGGGCAATGATTATACTTTTAAAGGGACTTTTGTTTTGCGTATTTCTGATGTCACTAGGAACAGGTAGGGAATTGAATAGCTTAATACCATTCTATTTAAAACATCTTTGTCCATAAGAGGTTTTACAAACTGGAATATTAAAAGATTTTACATGTGATCCTCTTAGGGCTCTAGTTCTTGTTCTTTCTTCAAGCATATGGATATTTTTTAATTTATTCAGCAGGATATTTTTTGATTATGTTTTTTTCAAATTGGGAACATTTAGTTTTTTTTTTTTTTAATAAAATCAGTACTCGTCCTTAATGGAAATTTAAGAATAACCTTCACGATTAGTGGATCTTTACTAAATATTAACTAAATATTTTCCTAATTCAAACCGCGCAATTGCATTTGGTTTCGAAGTATTAACTGGAAATTTAATTTGTAGTCTTTCGGATTGATATAATGTTAAATGTTTACTTCTCGGGGGGATATACGAAAACAGAGCTACCCAGTGGTAGTGCAACCAACTGACATATCCGGTATGAACTTCGCGTTGGCGAATTCATGTATTTAATGCACTTGCATTTTGCTGCTCTTAGTTTCCACCTTGTTTAATCTTGCTGTACCCAGCCTCCTGCTCTAGTTTTCCCAGCGGGCCAACATTTAATGCTTTTAGGCAAGTCGGAATACACAGATGTCAAATATCGAGGTCGTTATTATGATAGCTTTAATTTTAAGCAGAGCTCGAGAAGTTTGGCTAAGCATCGATTACTGCTAAACTGCTGGAAGAAAATGGTTTTCTTAATGGTGCGCCGAATATAAATGACATATTTTAATTAAACGCGACTTTGTGATTCAATATGGACTTATAACGCGTGGATAAAGAGAGGTTAAGATTCATTTCATTTTTGAATGCGTAAGAAATCATTTTTGCTCACGTCTTCCGCCCTCCCCCAAATTTAGTATTTTAAAAAGTGTAGAAAGTTTAAAAAATCAAGATGACTACCTACGTCATTTATTCACCGTCCATGAGCATCAAGCCTACGTTTTGACACATTAGAAATTCACATATTTATAAAACCACAACACTCAAAGGGGTCAACAATTAAACATACTCGTATACGTGTTATTTCATTCTCAATTCGATTAAATTCTTTATTCATTATATAATTGAAAATACACTTTGTAACTTAAGTAAAGTTAAGTAAAGTGGTATATACAAAGTGTATTTTCAATTATATAATTAATAATGATGCCACAAAGTTATCAATCATTTGAAGAAATTACAATTCTTTATTCCTTTAAAAAAATACAAAATTTACAATTTAAGGCATTTTTAAATATATTAATTACTAGATAATACAGGTGTACAACATCCAAAATAATTACTTATAAAAAATAATAAAAATTAAAACAAAAAAATAAGTTAGACATACATAATCTCAGTAAATTGTATACAAGGCATACTGGCATTATACAAGTAGCAACAAAGCTTTACGTTTAAATTCAACTTCATTGATGCTAAATATGTTGATATCCGAAGTGATTCTATTTAACAGCAAGATTGCCCTCCCCACCGGCATGACCATTGGCAAGTTGGTCCTGCAGGCCAGGAGATAAAACAGTCTATGAATAATAATAATACTCGGACGATTTATGTAGCGCCGTTTTTGTGAAAAATCACCTCAAGGGCGCTGTACAAATACTACTGCTATGCTGTCGGTGATGGAAATAACCATCGGTAACATAGAAATTAATGCTCTTCATGATAGCCGAGTTTTCGAACCATCCGCGAATCAGTCTGAAGAAATGTGTAACAATGTGTATATATCCCTTCTGAGCCGCAGATGGTTCATTCATATACATATGTACGTAGTTATTATTTACTTTGAAAACGGCACGGTAAGAGGGAATCAGTTTAGGAGGCGGGTATGGGTATCGCCGCCCCGGGAACCATTTATTGGATAACCAACACCTCTGCTTTAGGTCGCCACAAGTGGTTCGCTACGTTTGGTGACTTAGCAGGGGTGCCCGGGTTCATGGGTTGAGGTTTGCCCAGGTCTTGGCGACGAACAGAACATCCTCTCCTTCCCTTCCTTAAGGAAAACCCTCCTCAGAGCATCCTAAAAGATGCCCTGAGGGATTTTTTTCCTTAGGGCCTCTTGTGTGGATAAATGAAACAACAGATAAGTATATACTTATTATATATAGATAATGCTAAATAATCGCATTTGTTAATTGATAAACTAAAGTTTTTAAGACAAGATTTTTGTGCATAGCTCAACGGTAGAGCATCTGACCGGCAATCAGAAGGGTGCAGGTTCGAGTCCTGTCGGCGACATTTATCTTTTCTCGGAAGGTTTTTTTTCAATTTGGATGAGTGTTTCAGGCTAATAATTATTGTTTATAAAAATAATCGTATTTGTATTTATGAAAAAAAATCCGATAAATAAATTTCCTTATATTTATCCCTCCTTCCAAGAAGGTGGGGACACGCGATTACATACCACATGAGTAGGTACTAATTATTATTGTGGATATTGTTAATGTAACGTAAGTATGAGTACATTATATTTTCCCTATTTTTATAGCATTTGTTAGACTTCGCCATAAACCAATCATACTCGAAATATTACAACGTTGCAGAAAAGAAAATAAGGTCTAGACTCTAGACAGAAACTTCGATAAACTTCTGTTATTTGTTAATTATCATGGCGACTGCCTGAGAGCAATTCCCGAAGACTTTATTACTATTATGCGGGATAAACAGCATCAAACGTTGATTCCAGATAATCTGCCTTGTGCGCACATATTTAGGGATCTAAATTGCTCAACAAAAAACTTGGTCAAAGGACTCCTTGGATCTAGTGGACTAAATTACCAACCCTCATTCACTTTAATCTTTCAATTAATATAATAAAACTTAATTCCTTCAATAATTTGTGCACCAATTAGGTGCTTGTCTGCTTTATTGTTGTGGGGACGACTGATGGACGATAAAAACATATATTTTTTCGTACATTTCCATGAAATCTTTCTTAATTTTGTGCTGAAAAACACCAAATGTATTTGCTACATTTCTTCAAGCCGCTCTTTCGTTCAGTCGTACGATATATGAGGTGCTGAGAACCAGACAAAATGTTATCTTTGTATGAAGTTTTATAGACAACTGTAATATCTCCATGCCGCACAGACTCAACAGTTCAGAAAACATCATGTTAATTGTATGTCATAGACGGAATCTTGTGCCATGGGAACTCAACCGCCTAATTACTATGAACTAACAGTTAGTGAAATCACGCACTTTTAACGATTTTTGTTAACTAAACACGAGTTTCACTATTCTTTCACCTCTGCAATATTCAGGAAGAAACCCTACAACCGACGTCAAACGTAAACAGAAAAAAATCAGGCTAGTTTCCTTGTTTTTCTCCAATTTTAGGATAATTTTTGTTGTTTTAATTTATAGTTTCTTCATTCTAATTAAACTTTAGCGTTTGAAAAAGTTATTATTTAATTCTACTTTTGAATTGTCTTCAAATGAAAACAAAATTAAAAATTAAAAAAAAAACGTAGTTTTCTAGCATTTAAACCATAATGAGAAGAGGGGTGAAATGTTTGACAAAGTGTTAATATTTGAGATATTATTGAAATACTAACGTAAGTAAAAACGTTGGTTTTCAGTGCCATTGTGTTGTTACTTAAATAAATCAATAATCAATAACCAAGAAGAGTTTATTATTTAGATGCTATAAAATTACAAATGGTTTTTTTATAGCTTAAGTTTTGTTTGGCATCAGCGAAATCAAAATGAATTGATGAAATGAAAGGATTAACAAAATTCTCAAAACTTCAAAAACGTTTTTTTCTCAAAACTACTCAAAAGGCATATAAGCCTCTCTGGTTCTCAGCGCCTCATATTAGACAATTTTCTTTGGGTAATTAATTGAATGAAAAGAAGCCAATATTCTTTATTATAAATAGCGCCATTACAGATGAAACAGAAAAATGGAGAGAGTAGAAAATGGTGGAAAGCGGTCTAATTATTTGTTTTCCGATCGGTTGAGCTGTCAGTACGGGCAAACCTTACAATATTATGTAATATTTATAATAAACATATTTTCTTTTTTAATTTCTAATATAAATTTGTTATTCAATGTTTTATAATAATTTTTGATTAATTATGGTACTTACGTACTTTAATCAATTTTTATTTACGTTTATAATTTGTCTATACTTGACATTATTGTGTTCTATGTTTATCATTTGTCTATACTTGACATTATTGTGTTCTATGTTTATCATTTGTCTATACTTGACTTTATTATATTTTAGTATTCTATATATTCCTGATGAAGAAAGTATCGCTTTCGAAACATGTAGATATCTGTGTATATTAATAAGTGGTGAACAAAAAAAAAAATTAATTTAATTGAAGTAACAATTACTTTGCATTTCCCAAAACTGTAAACTCACCGTGATTTTTTTTCGATAAATAAAGCAAAATACTTGTATTATAATGTCAATACTCGCAAGTTATTCCGTATCTGCGATATTGAACAATTATAGATACGTATATTATTACATCGTAAATATTTCAGACTTATTATCACGGCCCTTTGTTATCACGAAATGAATGCACTTAATGTAATATTCCCTACAGAGCGTCTGCCTGCAGATGTCTGTAGTCTGTAGTCTGTAGTCTGTAGCCTGTAGTCTGTAGAACTGTCAACTGTCAACTGTCAAACTGTCAAGTGTCGAGTCCCGAGTAATTTGTTGGCAAGTGATGATGCAATAACCATATCCATGACCATAACGACCCAACTGGCATCCTGACATGACATGTCACGTTCGGCAAGAATTCACCGCCTTCATGTAACAATACCAACATACGAGTACATGAATTATCACATAACTACACGTTCAGGCTTCTACAACTGTAAATAATATAGATGCTGAACAAACAACGAGGCTCGCGAGAGAAGCCTGTATGGCTTCTGGGCGGTGAGGGAATAAGATGAGTCTCGTGAGAATGTTCCCACGATTTAGATTCAGAACCCCGTGGGAGTGGGACGCTGCGGAGGGTGGGATTCTACCATCCCCCCACTCCCCGTGATTCACAGTGCACAGATACCCCTACTTAATCCTCCTGATCCTTTTGCGATCGTATCTCACACAACACTTGTTTATTTTTTGAGGAATTTATGGTCCTGAGCTTGATATCTTCAACGGTTATAATTAGTATGTTGGAGGAATTTACGATCCTCTTCGTGTTCTCCATTCAATCCTCTTGTACGAGTTTGTGCTCATTCTCGGGAAATTAATGTTTCTGCATGATTACTTCATATCTTATAGTCTGACGCATTCATTGTTGACGTGTACTTGTGCAGTAGCTATGCGCACTCCGTTATTCGAAAGCAAAATGCATTCACTTTAGGTTATGAGAACTTCTAAGACAAGATTAATAAATGTGTTATAATTTATTAATATACACATATCTACATGTTTCGAAAACGATAATTTCTTCATCAGGAATCTATAGAATACTAAAAAAATAATAATGTCAAGTATAAAATAAAGGTTTTAAAATTTTACATACAAATACAACCGGTTTACAGTTAGACAAATTTGAAATTTTAGAAATCAGAAAAAGCGTTAACGGTGAATTAAATTTAATTATAATCGATTTTTTTTTAAATAGCTATCTCTTGAAATTATTTTCATATTAGTATTAATAATAAAATAATATCTTTTTTTAATTTATAAAGTAAATTTGTTATTCAATGTTTTATAATAACTTTGGATCAATTACTTACCTGCTTTAATCAATTTTTGTTTAAGTTCATAATTTGTCTATTCTTACATTATTGTGTTCTATGTTTATCATTTGTCTGTACTTAACATTATTAAATTTTAGTATTCTATATATTCCTAATGAAGAAAGCATTGCTTTCGAAACATGTAGATATGTGTATATTAATAAAGTGGTGAATACAAAATAATTTTAAATTCATTTATTAATAAATTTGTCAACCACGTCACCTAATTCAATTTGTCTAATTGTTTAAATCGATAAGACAATGAGGATGAATAGGTACTCGATTATCTGTAATTGAATTCCACCTCCAACCTAAACAATATCTACTTATCCTAAATAGTTTCTCCTTTTGGCCTTTGTCTAACGTTTGACAATCGAAGTTACTAATTAGATTCCAACGTTGTACAATGTACACGCTAGCTACCTTCGCTTTACAATTTGATGTTTTACAATATTTGCTTAATAAGTATGTACCGACTGTTTAACATCATTGTGAGGCTTACTTTGTTCCCTAAAACCATGAACAGGCAACCGAAAACATACAAATGGGTAATCAATAAGATAGAAAATTGTCCGGAACTCCTACAACGGATACAACTACGAGTTACCCAATAGACTAACCAGATCTGACCAAATTCTTAGCCTCCCCCGATGCAATACTAATTCTAAGTAAAACTACTTCATCTATCGGCCATCACACGTCTTTAACACGCACTACTCATAATTGGACATTTTTAACTCTGCACCACACTCCATAGTCACACCGGCGATCTATCGAGCCTTTATAACTTCAGATAGCTACTCATCTCACACTATCACCATTCGTCCTTTATTATAACATAATACATCATATACGTGTTTTTTTTTAACTTTAACTTCCTATTGATCTACTCTCCGAAGTTCAGCTCCAATAGCTCGTGGTTATGGGAGGAGTTTTCTTGTACTTTTTTCACCTGTTTTACATGTGATGTATACGAAGTGAGTGAATCGATTTTTCCAGACGTGTTTTTGCTTGATCTTTTAAATATATTTTAGGATTAAAAATAAATAACTAAAACATTAAAAATATTTTTACATATATTTTCTGATCATTTACTTTGTTTAAACCAGAACATGGATTTTCACAATTTCGTAGAATAAGTTTTTGCCACAAATCTCAAAAGATCTCAACGGTTAACTAATTAATTTAATTTTTGTTCTTTTATTAATATAAAATCACACACATACATTTCAACTAGATTTACCCCCTCCCCCCTTACCCATTCCTTTCCACACCTCATAACAAATTAGCATGTAACTTTTAAACTTATAGTTTCTTCTTTATTTTGCATAAATATCTTTTTGATTTTATTTTCATTTCTTTGAAAATCACTAAATTTATAAATATATAATTTATAATTAATACTCAAGGGGAAACCTATAAATGGTCAAATTTATATAATCTACCTATATTATTTATTTTACTTTATTTATGTAAACTGTAGGTCGCCTAAATAAGCAAAAATAAAAGATTTCAAAATTATACATTTTGGACATTTTCGCCAAAGTTTTTATATTGCATTTTTGCCATGTCCCTCAATTTGGATATATTTTTAAATTGTTAAGTATTATATTTTTAATGGGGAAATGTGTCAATTTACTATATTTAGTCGGTTAAATACAACTGTCGAACCTGCATGCATTTTTAATAAATTATTTAGATGGAAAAGTAGTGTGTTTTTACCATGTCCTACTTCTAATCGTACATTGAATTAAACAAATTCTAATTTTGTAATGAGTATGTAATAAAGGCTGCTCTAATCGATACGAGTGTTTCATTCATTTAATAAGCTTAGTTTCATGATAACAACATGGAAAGTTATTATTACAGAGTTCATGATATAAATATTGTATTAATCAACATTTTGCTGAATTATTGCTCTCATCAACTCAATAGTAGAATTAGGAATCTGCTGGGTATATAAAAAAAATATCTTAATTTCCGTCATAAAATAATATTACCATAATTTTAAACATGTATGGGCATCTTTATCAAAGTTTGTGCATGTTTTAATTTTTGATATTATTTTTTTTACTGAAATTAAAAGTAGATTATACTCTGGACCATAATTTCTTTGAGTGTCCTATCAATGACCGATTTCCAAACTTTATGAATGAATTGGTTAAATTTAAAATTGAACTCCCTACCAGTATTCTCTGCCTCCCAAGTCTCAACACTCCTCAAATTTACAATTTATTAGCAAAAAAGGCCATTGGGGATTAAAAACATACAAATTTATAAATTTAAGTCGTAACTTATTTGCTTCAGTTGTATTTGCCCAAATATTATATTCTGTTTAAAAGTGACTAATTGTAAGAACAATCTGTACTATTAAAATCTAACTGATTAAACATGGCCAAGATAAGCCATAAAATAACAAAAAATAAACTATTTTATGAAACATATTTCCTTTTCTATTTGTGAGTTAGTGAGAGCAATATTTCACCAAAATGTTGATTCATACAATGTTTATATAATGTTTACTACGAACTTGGACATGATATTTTTCAATTCCTAACGGAAACCATGGTAGTCCATAAACAATTTAAAAACATATAAAATTTAAAAACATTTACAAACGTATAAACTTTGGCAAAAATACCCAAATACGAACGTATTGCGAGTAGGTACCTATATCGGCCATAGGTTCCTATTGTGATTTTTGATGCAAACGAAAACATTGTACTTACATTTTGGAGCCATATTTTGTATTTTTTCCACACTCGATATAATCTTCTATAGAAACGGTGATCCGTATTTGGAATCGAGGCATACATAGAGAGCAAGAGCAGAGAAAAAATCAAACTATACTGACCGCCAAAACAATATGGCCCCTCGGAGCAAGTGACCTTTCCCACATCCGCAGCGGGGACTGATCACTGTTCACACGGCCGCTGCTCCTCTTATGGCGATCCAACGCCAGAATTAATTGAAACAATTTCCGGAACGCTTCCAAATGCCATCTCGTCTATGCATCACAGTATATCTGTTCGCATTTAGGTAATGAATGTAGAATGTTACATCAATGGCAGATATAATCGGTCGTGTGCCATTATGGCAAATGGCAATGCTGAGATTGTTCTATTCTTAAAAGGTTTTTCTGGTTTCGCCTCCACCTCTTCGGTTATATCCGAGTCCACTTCTTTGTGGCGTATTCTGCACAACACCTAACCACCTAGTGACTACCTATATAACCGCTTACGATTAGAGTCGTATTCGGGGTGTTTGTAGAAGCTTCTCTATTGTGTGAGAAAGAGGAATGTTTAGGTAGGTAGGTATCTACGGGCCAGTGGCGTGCACAGAGCTGTCGAAGGTGCTGGCTGTACCCTTTATAATAATTTAAAAAATCACCTAAAGGGTTCTGTGCAAATATTACTTCCTATTCTTTATGTAATTATGTACAAACAGATACAGAAAAACATACTTACCTGCAGCTGCAGCTGGCAGGTCACTTCAGATGAACCCAGTTTTATTGGAAAATTTTGAAAATTTTAAGCATAGAGATGATATTTTTGCAGTTGTTGTTTTATCCTTCTTTTCTGTTGATTGCATTTATTAGGAGATTGGTGGCACAAGAAGAGTTGGTATTTATTTTTAATATTTACAATATTTAGGACTGGAGAATATTTATAAAATGACCTTAAAAAGCGTAAGAAATTTTTAATAGATATTACATTTTTTTTACATCTATATTTTGCTATTTACGGTGTTGCGGCGGGCTGTGGACGCATTTGTTCCCCGATGCGTGAATTTTTTTTTTACTTATATTTTAAGTGAGTTTAGGTAAGTACTAACCGGCTAGCCTAGCTAAGCAATTTACGTGTGCATTTATTCCATTTGTGGATATGATTGGGATGTTGGTTGGGATTTCCTAAATCAGATCAAATATCCAAATAACCGCATTATTCTTGCATATTACAAGCCAATTACTGGATATATAAAAAACCATCCATTTTTAACTAAATAAACACAGACAATATTTTAAAAGAAAGTCAACATTACATTACTATTATTTTGTTTATAAATTGGTTAATTAATAGATGTGCCAACAGATAGCACTGATTGATACATGTGCTGCCATTGTCGAAAAGCACTGCTTTTCAGATACTAACACAAACGAGTCGTCCCTTGACGCGCATTGCGCACAGATGTACGTTTTAATGTATAGATCAGAGTCAACATTTGAGTATGATGTTTACCTGACGTTGGATACTTAGTTCCTACCATTGACACATTATAGTGGTGCTGTCGGTATGGTTGGTACTATTTTTTTAAAGTGAAGGTTAATTTCTTACAATAATTTTATTCGTTTTAATATAATTTATATTTTCACCGAGTAAGGTAGGGTAGACAGTGCTTACGTGCCTGTATGGAAGGCACGCCTCAGTTACGGCCGCATATTATTCAAAATAATTCAGATACCGCAACATTATTAAATTATGACAAAATATATATAGATGTGAATTTCGCAAAGGTAAAGGGTTTTTATCAATAATGATATTCAAACTTAAATACCAGTATATTTCGTTTTTTTTCTAAAGTTCGTTTTCAGAGTTAAAATAATTTTCAAAGTGACAATTTTTCGAAACAAATCTATGGCTGGTCGGTATTGATCACTTTTGAGATTAGAATGTCAAATGCTTTATCGTACATAATTTTATATTCTATTCATAGTAAACCGTAACTAAACATAAGTAATAAAATTATGTGCCTTTTTAGAAACTTTAACTCAAAGAATAATGATAGTATTGAGCATTAACATTATCTTAATATCCGTATTGATAATTGGTTTTCCCATGAATACTCTAATTTATTTCACTAATAATAGTTTTTTTATATTGAACAATTATAGAGCTTAAAGTCACCCAAATGAAGTTAAAATTTAGCCAAAACTAAAAAATACATATTTAAAATACAAAACAAAGGTGAAAAATAATAATTTCCATAGTAATACAAAACCGGAATACGCACGTGACGTCAGATGTTGCGAATCCAATGGTACCAACATAACAAGGTTTTTTGATGAGATGATTTTTTATTCACTTTTAAATGACGATTTATAAATTCTACGTATATATAATAAAAGTAATATGTACAGAATCGGTGTTTGCAGATCTGTATGAATATATATTTTTAAAGCCATTATATTTTGAACTGGAGTTCCTTATTATAATAATAAGCGTTTTAGAAATATTTCAGGAGGTAGGTAATTGACAACAGTCATGACCATCACACAATCGCAACACGAACCCAACTTAAAAATTCATACATTTATAAAGTAATGCATTACGTATGTATGTCCTATTCATATTACGTATGTATGTCCCATTCATATTACGTATGTATTTCCCATTCAAATTCGAAAAGTGAATACTTTCGATGGACGCTGGACACCTATTAAAAACGTGACTGTTCGCATGTTGCAACAGTCCCCAATATTGGGGATGCCATATTTCCATGAGCTCCAAGAAATCGATGGCGTTACACAATAATTGGGAATTGATATTAATTTGTACAATTCCTTGTTCCAGGGTGACAGTGCCCGGCTACCAGAACAGCCTGCAGGCGGGGCTGGTGTCATCGCCGGGGGCCTGGGAGCGCTTCGGGCTGGAGTTCATCCTGACCTTCATCGTGGTCCTCACGCACTGCGTGTCCACCGAGAAGCCCGCCCACGGCCCCAACGCCGGCTCCGCCCTACCCGTGGGGACCGCCTACGCAGCTTGCAGTCTTGTATCGGTGAGTGTAATTTTTTATAAAGCCTATAAGATTTTTGCATTTGAAGGCGGTCGAAAGAGAATCTAATGAAATAACGTTTTTTAAATCCATACCACAAAATTTACACTATCGACGCCACCGACTGCAAAGTTAAACGTGTCAATTAATAAATGAACACATTGCTTGGCAATAAAATGTAGATATTTAATAAAGTGAAACTAAAACTATTCATTACTATGACACCACCAAGCTACACAATTAATTAATAATATAATATAAAAATTTTATTAATAATTTATTTTTTTAAATAACGTTCTCTTGAATTTATTTTCATGTTAATATTAATAGTATTAATAATAAAAATAATTTCTTTTTTAATTGATAGTATAAATTTGTTATTCAATGTTTTATAATTTTTTTTTTATTAACATTTTTGATTAATTACTTACCTACTTTAATCAATTTTTGTTTATGTTTATAATTTGTCTATTCTGTTCTTATTATTATTGTGTTCTATGTTTCTCATTTGTCTATACTTGACATTATTATTATTATTACTGTATATTCCTGATGAGGAAAGCTTCGCTTTCGAAACATGTTGATATGTATATATTAATAAAGTGGTGATTACAAAGTAATTTTTAATTCAATTATCAATAATTACGCCACGAAGTGAATACCAATCTTTTGAAGAAGTTATAATTTGAGAATTAATTAATTATCATGGTACCTACTTTAGTTCTCTTGTCACTGTGGCTAACAACAATAGAACTGTTAAACGGACTGCCACGGGACAACTACAGATGCCACGGAATCTGACAAGATTACCCTCCTCCTATCCCATGATAAATGACAGCAGGATTGGTCGAAATCTAATCAAAATCATATTGTACCATTTTATAGACCAGCATTTGAGTTTAGATACAAATAAATTAAATTTTAGCTTACGTTTTGCAACCCCTGACCCATTTATGTCTCTTCCAATGGGTTGGTATCTAGGTAGGAGGTAGGTACTTCAAATGCAACTGAAATTTGTGAAGGTTCATCTCAAATAAAATTCAATTTCTGCGGCGTATATTCCTAATAAAATAATAGTATTTGGCAGAGTATCTGAATCTTACGTTATAATCTCTCTACCTAATTCCTAGGAATTCGATTCAAATGAGAACTAAATTAAAGCTCTATCTTCACTGCTTCCATGCCTACAAAACTCCTGCGGGTGAAAAGCCATACAAAATAAATTAAAAAGGATAACACTTCAGATCAGTGATGCACAACCTGTTTAGGCACGTAGTTATGCAGAAATTGGGCGTAGTTATGCAGAAATCCAACCCAGAAAAGGGAGAAAAAGGCGTTTGAAAATTTGACGATACAAAAGCATGTTACGGCATTTGTGGAGTGAATATCAGTTTTTGAATATTGTTATTGCATTTGGAGCTTGGACGTTTTTTGGATATAAAAGATCTCATGTTTGTCTGTTGGAAAACATAAAAAAGTCGATTTTGACAATTTGTGAGTTGGATGCTTTCTGTATAACTACGTCCAATTTATCCATTTTCAAATTGTTCGCGGGCCGAAGGGACAGGGTACTTACAGCTTCACATGGTTAACTTTGCAGTTGGTGGTGTTACTAACCTACTAAAACGGTAATTTTTTAATACATTTATTGCACAGACACAAAGCGCCGTAGGTGAAAATTTTGCTAGGTTTACCAATAAATGATGTTGATTTTTATCATTCGGAAAGTAAGTTTAAAAAAAATTGTATTATTAAATTTATGGTTTTATTAAAACAAAATACATCAAACATACATATATTTCAACAAAAAAGTGGCAAATTATTTTGCACTTTTGGTCAAACCACAAAATTATATCGTTTTGAATATTAAAATACTCAGATAGAACACTTGTTTCTGACCTAACTTTTATTTCCCAAATTATTGATTGTTTTATATCCCTGATATATTCAGCTTAATTGAATTTAATATTCCAACTAGAACTACTCGATCTAAAATTTTATTCAATTGTAACGACAATTTCAGGACGGAGTCATTCAAAAATTCTCTTGTACCTAGACTTCACGCAGAAGGTAATACATTTTCAGACATAGTAGATATGTTCAACTGCTCGGAATACAAATACAAATAGACGATTATTGCATACATCTTCAACAATTATTAAGATATGTGTCAAGAGTACAAGTATCAGTGAATGTGAGGTATGTTTTGTATATTCGCTTTTGTTGCTAATTATTTGGAATGGTACTGACACTATGTTATTCTTGAATTTATTTCTGAGATAAAATAAATATTTAGTTGTTGTATTTCATGGAGGCTATCTATTTTATCTATGTAGCTACTGTGATGTGTTTTGCACCTGTGTGACTATTGTAATTAACAATATATGTAAAAATCCATATAGAGCGTATATAATAAAATAAATAAATAAATATGTAAAAACGCTTGTTATTTTGAGAGGCTAATTGAAAACTAAAAGACTAATTTAAGACAGGCTAAAGTGTGCCTCTAAACCCTTTTGCAAAACAGAACAAGAATCATTGAATACTTTTTACCGCAAAAATTTTTTTAGCCGTACGAAAGGGCTTGCGGGCCTCACGAAATGAACTCGCTGGCCGGATGGTTGTGAACCCCTGATTTAGATGATCCTTTTCTGTGTACTGCACTGGAGTGATAAACGAGTGTTTGCGTCAGTAAAAAGTGCAGCAATTATCATCTCTGTATCAGTTTAATATTTCGATAAGAGATAAGAGAGGACCACGATTGTAAATGAATTGTACCCGGAAGCGAGTGGCCGAGCCGAGCCGAGCAATCAGTGACCACTGAGTACCGAGTAACAGCAGCTGACGCTGAATTAATAAAGTCTCGAGAGAATACATCTAGGTATCTGGCCTGGGCGCGAGATGGTTGAATGCACCTTAAATATCACGAAAAAGCAAGCGAATAAGTAACAATAGGCCACTTGCATGCATTTTATAATGACTTGGAAAAAATCGTTTTGATAGATGTTTCTACTAAGATTACTAAAACGTTATTAAAAAATTTAGAAACTTACAGTTTTTTTATAATAAAATAAACAATCCGCGTTTTTAACTCGTGACGTCATTATTTAAAAATCTCCGTCTCAATATTTTCTTTATTTATTTTCAACAAATTCCAGACATATTTTTTTTCTCAATAGAACAACACTGGAACTTCGTTGACTTTTGACGTTTTAACTGACATTGACCATCTAACATTACTTCACCACAAACTTTGTTTTACGTAATTATAAAGTAATCTTTTTGACATGAAAAACGTTTAAAATTGATTTTGTTTGGGGTCAGTATGAACCGTTTTATTGGACAGTTGAATATTCTAATAGCCATCTTGAGTAACAAAAATATTACTCTGATAGCAGTGTCTCATTTTTTCTGACACCATTGAAAATGTTTATTAAATATGCAAATAAACGCGTATTTCTTAATACCCATAAAAGCAATGAAAAACACTTTTATTAGTTTGATTACAGCGGGTAACAACAAAATCACGCAGTTTAATTCATTTAACGCTTGGTAAAGTTTCAACTCTTTGTAAACCTTTTATGTTAGTTTTTTTTTATTTATGAAAAAACCCAAACTATGAACCTGAAAACCTATTATTATTATGTCTAATTAATATATTGTATTATATATAAAATAGGATTTATGCTCTTAGTTTGAGTTTTTTTTTAAATAATGAACAAAAATAAGAGTAAAAATACGTACTTATTATGTTATGATGTGAAGTTTATTCAATCGGACTTAACGGTGTAAACATTCACAAAGTCAAAGTATATTTATTGTACGAGTATAATTTACACCTGAAAAGTAGAATAATGTCAAACAAACGATACAAAATTTAATAGTTCGGCAGTTTTCTTTGAAGTTAAAAAAAATATATTAAAAATGTGATGCAAGTGGCCTATTATGGCGACATTACGACACCAACGCATTGGGGACAACGTCTTAGAGAAAACCAAAGTTTTCTTTGTATTGTCAGGATGGTTTTTGTGTAGGTCCTGAATGTAGGTAATGTGACATTTAATTGTAGATATTTATTATTTTGAAACTACGAAATGTCATTACTATGGCAATTCAATACTTTGAAATGTGTTCCTTACATTAAAGTGTATCAGCATTTTACATTTTTAAAGAAACAACGCAAAAGTTACTTCGATACATACATTCTAAAAAAAAACGAAAAAAATCGCCTTTCCGTTTTACCTTTCTTGAAATATTATTTTACATAAAATTATCTTAGAATATGATGTAGAATCATCTCCGTTCGGAACGTACCACTAATTTCTAAAGACAATTTGGTAAAAGTTAAAAATATCCGCTTTTATAATTAATTGTACATATTGTTAATTTATTGTACTCAAATGGCCGCATTCAACACACTGACAATGTCCTTACCAACCTTTCCGTCTCTGGCGAAAATACTTCCCATGTAAACAAACTCATAAATTTTCTTCAAGGTTTCACCGTTATTATTTATTTTATTATTATTCCGGCTCGTTCTATTATTCGAATTTGCTCTTAAGAAAGCCGCCTCCGCCGGATGATTATTTTTTCCCCCGCGTCGAATCCTTAGAGTAACACTACTTCGTTCTTCATAAGCCCATCAAGCAGAGCTGACGGAAAACTTATTATCTGAGATGCAGTTTTGTGCAGTCTTGCGCTCGACAAAAAATGTATCTTTTTCTCGAACGCTTGTTCTTGTCTCGCTTCATCTCCTTTACGTCCGATAAGTGGTTCTCTTTCTTTGATTTTACCGCTGCAGTGTCCGCATACCGAAATAGCAGGTGCTCCACGCCAAATAAAATAAAACTGTTTAAATTAAGAACTTCGAATCCAGAATGAATTAACTTTAACAGCTGAAAAGAAAAAAACCGGCACGGTGATTTTTTTTGCAGCGTTCTAAAAATAGGTAGATCTAAAATTTATTGTGGAATTTTTTGCGGTGTTGATAATTTTACAAACAAATGGCATGCGCGTTTTATTATTAATGGACACGGACACATAAGAATATCTTTAATTTTATTTTTATGCAAATCTTGACATGTGTTCCCACTACCCAGTATAATGTGTTTTGTGTACGCACATCAAAGACATTTAAAAAATCCTTTTACTTCAACTATAGGTACTTTCTTAGGGTTAGATTGATAAAAATGTGTGAATCAGTTTGTGAACGAAATGTTGAAGATGTTTTAATTCAACCTATAGGTATATAGGTTCTTTAATTAGTCCCACTCAGACTCCGGCTTACTGTGCCACCGGAGTTAGTGAATAATTTCGTGGTCGAATTATTTGAGTTCGTATCAACGTAGCTCTAAATAGGGTATTTTCACACACTATGGATACCATTAAAAATATGTAGATTTAAAGTTTATGTTTCTGATTTTGATCATCGCACTAAAAATGTCTAATTTTTAAATTTTAGTATCTAAAACTGCAAATTGCGAAATGGTTCGAACTGGCTAAAACGTCATTACGATGTAAATGACGCTACTGGCTGGTAAGACGGCTGTCACCTACGTTTTCGGCGTGACGTCAACAACTACATATTCACGAACAAAAAAGAACATGTTGTTTTGGCGGCGAATCATTACAGGAAATTTATTCGTAAAAATAAAAATGCTGTCGATGTCGTTATTTTTTTTTCAACAATAAAAAAAAAACTGCTGGAAGAACCCTATTGGGTATAAATAATATCAGAGTCGGAAGAAGGGAATGGCAACCGGGACCTTTTGCCCTATGGCCCTTGCCCTTAATTTGCGGGGCGGGTGTACCGCCGCCAGCGGAACCATTCATTGGATAACCAACACCTCTGCCATAGGTCACCCCAAGTGGTTCGCTACGATAGGTGATTTAGCAGGGGTGCCAGAATTCACGGGGTGAGGTTTTTGTCCAGGTCTTAGCTACGGATACGTCTGCCCACCAGCTGCGGACCGGATCGGGAGAGGCTGGTTGAGGGAGACCCCTTGAGGGAGAGAGCGGCGTGTCACCGTAAGGGGTAGCAAAAAAATGTGTGCAACGCAGGCACCAACAAACATTTTTTTTCACTGTTACCCCTTACATCCTGACACCTCTTGCGATGACATGTCGCTTTACCTTAATTTGCTTGTAAATACCGTTTCGTTTGCAATAGCAAAAATTCAATCAAAGGGTGAGTACTCATCTTTTAAAATTGGCATGCCTCAAGTCAGCCGTTGCCGAGGTTTTGAAATCAAAACACTGGCCGAGCAGCACATTCATCAAAGAATGGCAAGTCAGGCTGGCGGCGCCGCGACTTCCAGCTGTCGTGGTCGGCAGCAGATGACTGGACTTACATAGAAAAAAGAGCTTTTATTACCAGAATGTTCGGGGGTTGAAAACTAAATGCTCGCATTTCTACAATAATGTTGCGGACGGTGACTATGATGTCTTAGCGCTGACCGAGACTTGGTTGAATGCGGGTGTTTTAACCTCTGAGCTTTTTGGTGGTGATTCTTAGTTTTTAGAAGGGATCGAGACAATGGAGGTGGCCACAGGCATGGTAGCGGTTTAAGGGCGTGGAAGGGTTAAAGGTCGAACGCATCCACGCCCTAGAAACTGAGCAAGAGGATTTATGGGTAAAAGTATCTTGCAAACTGTCTGTCACATACATTGGCGTAGTTTATTTCCCGCCTAGCAGTAGGTGGGAAGTATTTAAGCATTTTTTTGACAAAATACACACTAATTTTGATGAAATTGGTAAAAAGAATATTATTATACTGGGAGATTTATATTCATTCCGCTCGGGACGCCTCTAAGGTGGAATCCGACTTTGAATACTATGCGCAGTCTTCGGTCGTTCACAGTTTAATAATATTCAAAATTCCAATTCCAGAATCCTTGACTTTGTTCTGTGCCATTCTTGAGGTGAGACGTTGTGTTTTTCCACTGTTGCTGGAGGGTAGCTTTCATCCGGCCATTGAATTCCAGTCCAGTTTGATCAGATCGCCTTTAAAAAGTAATAGAGCCCCAACCCTTTTAAGTAAAATCTCAAGGGGGTGAAATTTCAACAAAGGTGGTCTCACCGGCTTGTACGATTCAATAAGCCGGGTGGACTGGCAAAACCTCTTCACATTTGCTGCAGTGGATGAGGCGGCGCAATATTTCTACACTTGTATTTACGATGTATTTGATTCCCCAAAAAAATTGCAGGCGGTGGTGGTCGCAAATATCCGATGTGGTTTTCGAGAGAAGTCATTTTGAATATAGAGATCAAGCATACCCTTCATAAACGTTGGAAGGCAGGAGGACTTCAGAGTGAATACGATCTGTTTAGTTTTTACCGGGCATTGGTTAGGCGCGAGGTTCGAGTGGCCTATCGAGCCTACGTGTCTGAAATGGAAGGTAACATCATGCACGATCCCAAGATGTTCTGGCATTACATAAAATCCCGTCGGAAGGATGGTGGTCTTGAAGATACCACGATTTAAAAAAAAAAAAATTTATATGAATACTGCACAAGAGTCCCAAACTGCTCCCAACCGTCTGGAGCCAGTGAGACTATGGCATTCCCAATTGGGGAATGTTGTGAGGCTGAAGGTATTGGGGAGGGAAAGGAGAAGGGGGAGAGGAAGGTGAGGAAAAGGGGAAAAGGGCGATGAAAGGTGATCAGAAATTTCATGGCTCGGGTGTGGCTAACGCGTTTGCTGATCATTTTCAATCGGTCTACAGTAGAGACCCTCCACTTCTAGATATTAATAATGTGGCCGCATTTAATACCAGAGGAGCCTCTAACGTTGACTTATGTATATTTATGGAATCTGATGTTATGAATGCCATAAGACACATGAAGAACTCACACTCTATCGGCCCCGACTTCGTTCCCGTATACTTTATTAAAGGGTGCGCTGAATTCCTTAAAGCACTTTTATCTTTTATATTTAATCTAGCTATTAGTACCTCCACTTTTCCAGAATTATGGAAAATTTCAAAAATATGTCCTATTTTTAAAAATGGTTCCAAAAAGTCAATCGAAAATTATAGATCTGTTGCCATACTTTCTCAGCTCCTGCTAAACTATTTGAAAAATTAATCCATAATTTCATTGTACCTCAAATAGACGCATATATTATCCCCGAACAGCATGGTTTCAGAAAAGGAAGATCTACAGAAACCAATCTGATGGTTTTCAAGTAGACCGTTCGTATGATGATTTCTCCAAAGCCTTTGATACCGTGAATCACGATATCTTACTAACAAAACTTGCACAAATGGGTTTCTCCCTTCGTATGCTAAAGTTTTTTAGAAGTTACCTCAAAAACCGGAAGCAATTCGTCACACACGGAATTTTTCAATCCGCTGATTTTTTTGTTTTTTTCTGGGGTCCCCCAAGGGTCAATCCTAGGGCCTCATCTCTTCTCTATTTTCATTAATGACATTGCTAAAGTCATCCGTTTCTCTCGCTTTCTCCTTTTCGCTGACGATTTCAAATTATTTCTACCAATTAGAAATATTTTGGATTGCCTACGTCTTCAAGCTGACATTGATAACATCTCTGAATGGAGCCTACGAAATCAGCTTCATTTCAATATCTCAAAATGCGTAGTCCTGTCTTTCACCAGAGCATTTAGTCTCACCTACCACAGATATACTATGCTCAGTCATAATCTCAAACGTGTTTCTACTATAAAGGATCTTGGAATCGTGTATGCAAGTAAACTTACGTTTCGTGTTCATATCGAAGGGGTATGTCAATCTGGATTAAAAATGTTAGGATTTGTCATTCGGACCGTGAGGGTTTTTCGGGATACTCATACTATTATACTTCTCTTTAGTCCGTAGTAGGCTGGAGAGTGGGTCGGCTATTTGGAATCCTCACGAGACGGGGTGCTCGCTTTACATGAGGGAGTACGAACTCTGTCCGTGGCTTTATCCAACTAACTTTCTTCTGGGCATGCTCGGATTTCACTCCCTGCAGCTCAGAAGAGAGGGGTATGCCACTACCCACTTTTTAGACTGCTCTATAGAGAGGCTCTATAGAGAATTCAGCTATTTTGGAACGCATAAGTCTTTATGTTCCTGATGACTATCTACCTGATGACTCTACCTGTAGGACCAACCTGCCAATGGTTCTCCTGGTGGGGAGGAGTATATTGCTCCTGAACAAAATCTCACAGGATATCGACATATTTTGCGTCAGTGAGGAGAGATTCAAAAGGGAAATTCTATTGATTCTTGAAAGAATCTCTTCTCATTGACGCGATCTTCACCACTATCTGAATTTATTTAAATATTTCTGAATTTATTTTTAGTATATTTCTTTTTCCTTGTACATGAAAATTTGGAAAATATTTTTGTTTTACAAATATTAAATAGGTACCTGTAATTTCTTTTACGCATTAAATATAAATTATTTGTAATGTATTAGAAATTAAATAAAAAAATATTATTATTATTAAAAAAACAAGTCCTGAGGGAAATTATTTTCCCAGGGCCTCCGGTGTGGAGTTCATGTAAAAAAAAAGTGCGATTACTTAAGTACCATAATCGGCCGGCTGAAATATTATTAGTATATCAACTATAAAACTAAAGCAAATTAGCTTTTTGTAAATAATTAAATTAATGAAATAAAATAACTTTTTAGTAGCTAGGTAATGTAATGATGAATACTTGGAGCAGGTCGATGAGTTTGTGTATTTGGGAAGTATATTTATGAGAAATGGAAAGACTGATGGGGATATTGAAAGAAGGGTAAATGCAGGAAACTCCATTAACGGAGGACTGAACGCGGTTGGCTCTAACAAAAAATTGTCCAAAGAAGCGAAGCTAGCAATCCACAATGGAATGCTGATACCAACCCTGATCTCTGAGGCGAATGTCTGGTAAAACCATGTATGATCATGAAAAATATTGAGATTCGTAAAGAATGCAAGGCTGATGTAAGCGTAATGAGTAAGATTAAGAAATGGACGCTTAAATGGTTTGGGCATGTAGAGCGAATTAACGAAGAAAGGAGTGTAAGAAGAATATATGACGCGAATGTGAATGGAAGAAGAAGCCAGGAACGGCCGAGAAAGACATGGCACGATCAAGTGAATCAAATACTTGAGTTGAGCCATGTCAGAAGTCAGAATAATAGAAGAGAATGTATGAGACGATGTATGAATGTGAATGAAGCTAGAAGTATATGCCAAGATCGAGTTGTTTGGCGGTCCGTCTTTCTGCCTACCCCTGCGATGAAGCGGCGTGATGGTTAAATAGATTGATTCCTAATTTGTATAAATAACTAAATAAGTGTTATGTATCTATACAGCACGGTATTATAATACCTATCATTCTGTTATTCCAGATGCCCTTCCTGAACCCCGCACGCGCGCTCGGGCCCGCCTTCGTGCTGAACCGCTGGGATGGGCACTGGGTGGCGTGGGCTGGGCCCTTGGCAGGCGGCGTGGGTGCGGCGCTGCTGCACGCGCTCGTACTCGGCGCACGCCGGCGTGCCCGTGACAAGGACTCGGCCGACGGGGACTCGAGCAGCGTGCACTCGGACGAGGATGCCTACGACGACCTAGACAAGCAGCACCACCATCATCAGCAGCACAAGTTCCCCTCGGCGTACGCGACCTACAGGCCGACGCAGGCGCCGCAACCGGCGCACCTAGCTAACCCGGGAGGTGAGTTCATTCAAATTATATTACCACCAGCATCATCTGTCTGTCCTTTCGTTGACCTATAAGACAATGAAACATTTTTAGCCCTCAAAGTACAAAAACCTTTTCTTCATACCTTATTTTATCCTTAGTGTTTACTTTTACAAGATGGCATACAAATTTTAATATTGTGGTGAAATCATCACACAAATTTCCATTTTCAAATTTTTTAAATGTTTTTATTTTTCCAGGTCTTGGAGGATACTGCCCCACCCTGACTACCAGCCTGTACCCTGGCGGAGGCGCCGCTAAGCTTGAGAGGGTGGAGTCCCTCTACGGGGGCACCCGTTCCCTCTACTGCAAGTCCCCCACCCTCTCCCGGGCCAATCTGCACCGCTCCCAGTCTGTCTACAGCAAGCCCCCGCGCGCCCCTGCCGGGCCCCTCCTACCTGCCAGGGACCTGTACCCCACCCACCAAGCCATAGCCCACAACCAGAACGCCCACAACCAATTGCAAGCCAGAGAATCTAACTATTCCGCCCGCCCGACTCATAACATCAACCCGAGAGAACCATCGCCGGCTACATACGCCACCCGACAAAACCCAACGGGCGCGCCGCAGATAGTCGATGAAACTAAAATCACACGCCGCCCCGAGAGTATGTACGGCATGGTCGTCTCACAGCCGCGACGCAACCAGTCCGCACAGTCAGATGATTCTAGCTACGGGTCATACCGAGGAGCGGCTACCCAAGCAGGGACGCCTGCACAAACCAACCCTAACGGCACCTATCACCATCACCTGCCTCCTCCAGTCCAACATCAGTATTAAATCTATCGAGTTAAGTGTGATGCATGTTTATGATCATGCCGAATGCTTCCTACAAACTTATATTTCGGTGGTGCATATTGATACGATGTACAAATAAATGCAGTGAAGTGAAATGTTAGGTTATCATAAATAATATGTTTTAAATTTTATGAGTAATATCTGATAATAATACTTGTTGAGATGAATTACAATTTTATTGAGATTGAAAATTGTGCCAATATCTGTGTGAATGAGTTTAATGTTCTCGTGAAGTCAATATTGGACATAAAATGTATCACGTAAGATGTAACAATGACACAACTTTGTATGCACTGTTTCAGTACCTTCTTCCAAGCGTAACTTTAGTATGAAAATGTAAATAAAACTAACATGTAAGCGAAATCGATGAACCAGAATTATTGCAAAAGGAAGAGATATGTTCAAGTATGTTTACCATCAAAAGTTTATTCTCATAGTTGTATTTTCTACGATTTATATTGTGCATTTAAATATGTAGTAATATTATAAGTGTTAAAACAAATAATGTATTCAAAGTATAAAATTTAATTAATTTCTTGTATAGTACCTTTTAGTTGTATGATTCGATAGTATCATTTTAAAAGACTTCCCCTAAATGATAAGTAAAAATCCCTCATAGGTTAATGTGAAACAAAGAAATCAATAAATAGAAAGTGAGTTCGCTCTCTAAAATATTAAGTTCTACATGTGAAATATTCTCTTTTTTTAAATTCTATTCTTGAAACTGTACTTGTTGGAGTTTCATCCTAATGAATATTATTTTACTTTAAAATATTCTCTTTTCACTTAGTGTTTCTTCTTTATTTGTTGCATGTTAACAGTACACGGTTCTTAATAATTCCATTTACCATATTTCTCCCGTGGTTAACATCCACAGATTATACTCACTGGTCACTGCACTACTTTCACAACACATGAACACAATGAACTCTGTCTGTTTAACTAACCGATTTAAAAAAAACACTGTTATCCTGTTGATTTTCCTACCAAAAATGCGTTTTCCCTCCATCGTGGAGTAGCCCAGCACGCACATGCGTACTTATACAATGGTTTTACTTGATGCCGAGTAAGTTTCACCGTGTGGATGCTAAAACTCATAGCTCGATGGCTCGCTTTGATTGGGATTTCGTAATATCTTTCATACTTACTCGGTTCGAGTCTAGGCTCTAGAGCTAGAGTGTGTATGTTACATCGAGTAAGTTAGTGGTATATCTATGGCAGTGGTACAGCGCTGAGCCATGAGGTGGCGCCGTCGTATCAGCTCCATGTTCTTCATATTTTTTTCTAAATATTCAAAATGAATTTTTATTGCTACACGAAAAACTTTCTGGAAGAATTCATCAACCTATATCAAGATCCCGAGTGTTTGTGGAAAATAACTTTGAAAGATTACTGCAATCAAACTAAAAGAAATGAGACCTACAACAAGCTTTTAATGTTAGTTAAAATTGTCAACCATAATGCAAAAAAAGAAGTTGTAAAAAAAAATTAATTTACGCGCAAAGAATCATAAAAAAAGAAAAATATATGTGGTACTCCTAGCGGAAGTGGCACGGATGAAATTTATACGCTAAAACTATGGTATTTCACAAGTTCAGTGTACAACTTTTCTGGCATTCTTAAATAATTTTTATAATCTGCAGGATATAATGTATGTGGCAGTAATATGTGCGTCGTTTCAACCACTCCTTCATCCAGTTCTTTCGCTTCGTTTTATGAGAGAGCAATGGGAGACTCGCTAAACAAAATCACTCTTTCTTTCGCGTTGTAGACAGGCTGAGGCTCGAACTAAATACACTAAACGTCGAGTAAAAGTGAATACATGGACATCGCGTCGAGCCTTCATTCTTACTTGATCGAGTAAGAACAAATGTGTGTACTAGGCTTAAATGGAACACATTTAAATATTGACAATCTGCTAAGAAAGTACTTACCCCATTTTTATTACAAAATTATTGTATATTCACCTGATGCAAAGTTAATTACCTACTGCTTGCAGTTTTATAAATTCAAACTCTTCACAATTAAAATGAAAAATAGGTTATAAAGTCAATAAATAATGTGTTCTTTAAAAGCTTTGTTATGATTCTTCTATAAAAGAAAACTACTAATAAACTTACAAATCATCTTTCTTCATAGCATGTTCCCGAAATACAAAATGGAGTTAGTCTATGAAAACTGGGTAACCATGTTTAATGTAATGTAAATAATGCCAACTTTGCATTTAATAAATTAATATGTATTTAAATGTTTTGAATTTAGTGCATACTTAGATTAAGATTATCATTAATAAATTTTATTATAAATCTAATCTATTGTTTCTCTGCGATTCAATCGCTATATTCACCCTACATACATTACCTAACCAGTGTTTCTTTTATTGGGGATTACAAAAAAAGAGTTTATATAAATATGCTGAACAGCGCTGCCATCTTTTGGAATAATATTCAGGTCCAGGTTCAGTCAGGTAAAATAATTTGAATAAAAGACAGGTTAAAGGCAACACACGTATTTTAATTATAAAGCATAATGATTCGCTAAGAATGTATCTTCACAACAAAGTGTAACGATTGCCCTTTTATAATTGTGAATATTATGCGGAGTTGTGGCACAATATCATTTTATAAGTTATACAAAATTGCTAAAAATCTCATAAGCTTAGAATTAATAATTGATTAGTTATCCCTTGTGTCCATTCACAGTAATCATTACAAGCTTATTTGTAATATGGAATATTTAAGTTGTCAGGTTCCACGTAAAGATGGTGACGTCTTCCTCTAACATACCTAGTCTTCTCCAAAGTCAAACAGGATGTTTAGTATCCAACTACTAAAACCGAAACATATATCTTGCGCAAGATGACAATAAACATCTTCAGAATATTTGGCAAATGCGTGCAACATATTTTGCATTCCATAAATTATTACTAAAAAGATCAAAATATTTACAAATCTCTTATCGAGAACCATTCCGTACGACGCATTTCAGTGGAGCTTCTTACCAATTTCACAGGAATGCCTGTCCCGACAAAGTACCTACAAACCATACATAAAACATATCGAGACTCCATCTCGTGGAATTGCACGCCGATTGAAGTTTGGCAAGAATAGAAATGAAGCAACGAGGAGCATCTACCAAAACAGCTCAACCGACCTTTTAAAACATGTCTTTTTGATAGTCCAACTCGGTGAATGATTTAGTTCCAAAACGTTCCCGCAAGACGAAAATACTCAGCAGGAGTACCACGTTATACAGGTGTTAAGGGATACGCCTGACAAACTTTAACCAGCGATTCCCGAGCTTGTTTGGTGTAAAAAATGGTATTTTTTTTCAAATGAGTCAAATTTGGTTATTACGAGCACGAGGGGAGCGATTAAATTTTCTCCTTAGAGTCATAATGACTGTATATTCCTTATATCAGAAACAGGTTTTTTCAAGACGTTATGTACCTGCCTGCCTACCCTCTACTGCCAATATATGCGCCAATGTACAAAATCTCTTCAAAATATTACTTATTCAAAAAATACTCTTTTATTGATAAAATTTATAATCAATAAAAGTTTAACAACGTGTTGTAAAGTCAGAGCTGCCAAAAACATTCAGTAAATTGTCCATCATATCACTATTGCTTGCGCGTATTGTTTCCATTGTAAAGTCTCACTCCAGTGATAATAACCAGTGATGTACAACCCGTGGCCCGAATCGTACGGCTCACTTGGCTATACAAAAAATTCTAAATGTTTGTGGCAATTCTTGAAAACCATGGCTGAAAACGCTTTATGGATTTTTTGTTAATCCACACCGCTTGTCCTAAATGGACCAAAATTTAAAAAATCGGTTTGCTTTCCACGAAACTCTGAAATTCCATCTGTATTCTATGTACATTATGCAGCCTGTTTGAAAAATAGATACAGCGTCCCTTCTGCTAAAAAGGTTGTGTATCACTATAATAAACTTACCCCACGCACAGTAGAAATATGGGACTTCTGAGGGGTAAGGTGAGTCTGCAGGCCGGTGTTCCAAACTATTTCAAACCAATTTGAACCACTATTGGTGTGCACCATTACACAAGCAAGAATCTCTTTAAAATGATTTGCCTGTAGACTGTAGGTGCTTGTATTGGTTTTTCAAACAAAATGAGTAGTAATGCAAAAGAAGTAAAAAGGGAATAAAATTGCAAAGCCCAATTTTCATATGACTTAGATTTTATGATACTTTAAAATAGTGCCTGATTAATTGGAAAAGAATGTTTCACAGAATGCACATCTTAGGTAGTGTCATATACGTTAATGCGTCCCTAATGGATGGGAATTTTCACCAGCCGCTATACTGTTTTACCTTTGTTTTTTATTTGGGTTTTTTTTCAGACCGAATAATTTATCTATGTATTTAGAAATTGTGTTGACAATACTATTTGTACGTCGTATCAATGAAGCGACATCGTTATAACAGCAAACGATTGTATGAAGATAAGCCTGAACTAAAATATCATTTGGTAATTGCTCCTTATAGCCGTAAACTCGCTATAACCAAGTTTAAAAAAAAAAAATTAACTTGTCGTCCCCCACCCCTACTCTACTGTCCAGTAGGTACTGATGTTTTCAGGTTAATAAAAATTTAAATAAATAGCCACATTATTTTAACTCCAAATAAGTTCAGGAATCGCTGGTTAAGCAAGTCTGGTATGTCCCTAAATATCCTGTACAGATTCAAGAATGAACACAGTGAAATAACATTGACCGCAGGCTGATATAAATGTAGCAAGCAATATTGTGGTAACAACAGAAAGCACAATTACATACTAGGTGATTAATTGATTACTTAATGAATTTAATGAGTGAAATCAAAGAAACGAAAAAAAGTTTTGTTTTTCAAAAATCTTTAAAATTAATGTAATAATCCTATCAAATAACAGGCTTTCTGCTGTTCACAGAATCTCATTGCATATGGAATATTATTATTTATATTTATTGTATTCAAGTTTCATTTGTAGAACTCCATTTTAATTAATAACTGTTATTATTAAATTTAAAAAATTTAATAATAACAGGTAAAATTTAAAATAATAAATAATTCATGTATTATGATGAATATAAATTAAACATTGGTAAAAATCTATTTTTCTTTTAAAAGCAAAGTCGTCAGAAAGTGAATTTTTTTTTACTATTCCAAAATTACACATAGGTAGCATTTGCACTTTTTACTGTGGAATAATAAGGTGATCAAAAAAAAGTATTAAATTTGTAGGCCATATTATGCCATACAAGGAATATTAACAACATTTTGATACTGAAAGAATCCAAAATGATTAGTTTGATTGCTCCTAATCATTAAACTAAATTGTAAAATGCACAACCTTTGTGATTTACAACTTTAAAAAAAAACTCAATCATTCATAATAATTAATAAAAGTTGTTTGTTACTTAAAATAAATTCAGAATAAATAAACAATGCAAAATGCCTAGTCGTTGCGAAACCATCACCACGTAATAATTATTCTGAAATGTAATTAACGAAGAAACAGTTCTACATCGGAAGAAATAAGATCACTTTACCAATACTGTAAACTGAGGTCACTTTACTCCAGAGGTGAGTTTACTTCACCTGAGAAAATAGTTTATATGTCACTAGTAATTTAATATGCCTACATGTTTTATAAATAGGAGAGGTCTCTAGTATGCTCATTTAACCATGATTATGTTCTAAATCGGCTAAATGAGTCGTTTAAAAAGTGTCATTTTTTGTGCAGAAAATCATCACGCTGTGTGCATCTCAGGAATTGAAGCATATAATCAAGAAAATTTTGTTGTTAACATTATCCTGACAATATATCCACCCCTCCTGCGTAAAGTAACATAACTTTACAGGAGAGTGGTTTAAAGAGACAGAAGTTCGGTGCAAGTCGAGTGTATGATAGTTTTGCACCAAATTTGGGACCTTCATTGTCAATTACGTCCCAAATTTGGTGCAAAACGATTAAAAGTTCAACCTACACCAAGCTTGTCTCTATAAACCACTCTCCTGTAAAGTTAAGGTTTTGAAGTTACAATACTCTACGTAGGAGGGATTCATTATACTAGAATTTTTTTGTTTAAATTCAGGTTTTATTTATCATAACGTTAAAGTTTAGCAATCATTTTGAATTTATATATATTTATGTATTTATTTTTTCCTCACTTTAGAATGCTACAATTCTACAAAAGCAAGCTAGGAATTCGAAAATAAGTGGATTATGCCGATAAAAGATGGTTGAATGCGTCGATTTCATAAAAATGGAGTAATGTCTCATAGAAAGCTGCAGATCATTACGGTATTCCGCAAAAACAACTTATAACAAACTTAGCTGATAATCTCATTGAAGATGTACTACGCATCGAAGAACCAGCAAAAATTTGAAGTCGTGAGTTCTACAACATACCAGAGATAAAAAAATTGTAGGTAATGAAATTACTGTAATTCATCGAATCAGTTTATATGTGTACATTCCTGAAGGTTGAGTCCAACCGAAACCGGCCGAATGCAGAAATATATAAATAAACAAAGTTATTGTTTTATTTTCATATAAATAAAATAAAGTGACTTAAACCAAAAACATTTTTCATTTAAATTATTGTAATTCACATATTCATATTGCTTAATTTTGCTCTTATGTGATGTTATTTTACCTTTGTTATGTTTCTCTTGCATTTGTCAAGTTAATTTCCTTGCAGTAAAGCCATCCCTTTCAAAGGGACACTTCACTCCATTTTAAAACCATATTTTTAATAACCTTATTTTAATTCATGAAATTGTAATACTTTAACCACAGTAGGGTATTTATTTATTTGGTGAATTTTGGGTAGACCATATCGAAAACCGGAGTAAAGCTACCTCGCTGTACAGCACCAATATTGGGGATTGCGCAGAATGCGCTTGGAATGGGTTATTCGGTTTTTATTAGTGAAGTGTTTCTTGGAAGTGATAAAATACGACTTATGCGGAGTTGAATTTGAATAGACGATATGTAATTATAAATAATGCACCAGACCTATGTTTTGCCAAATAAGCCAGTAATAAGTAGGAACTGATTTATTAAATTATCTACAAATGTTTTAATACTGAATGGAAAGTTCCAGGCTATCCATTAATAATAAGATCATAAATAAATAATAAATGCTGTGCAATTGAAACAATAATAGATAAACTCTACATTAAATTGGGCCCTGCAAATCTAATAAATATGTTTCGTTATTAAAATTATGTTCTGCAACACACATACAACGTACATAGTGGGATCATTCATCTACAGTTTCTTTGGTTAAGTCACCTTTTAAGGTTCATTCTAGGAATGGTTTATTGCCGGTATAAAATATTTTCTAGTAGGTTAAGTAGTATGGTAAGTTTAACTTTAAACAATAAAGTTCATATTTAAATACTAGTTTAATTTTCTAATAGATGAAGATTATTAATCAATAATTTGAGTAAATGAGTTGCGCATGTAAATTATTGTTACTACAAATTAATTAAATAATATTTAAAATATGTAATGTATAAAAAAGCGGGGTAATAAGATTACCCATTTTATCAATAGAGAAAACAGTTTTATGAAAATATTGGAAAAGCAAAGATCAGTCAAAGTATTTTTTCAGTCACTAAAATGTTTAAAAAGGTTTTAAAATTTTAACAGTTTTTTTTTAAATTTAATTGTTATAGCCACTGTAAAAATGTATAAAAAAATGAACAGTCTTCATTATTCCAATAATAATTATGTGAATCCGGGGAACTTCCAAATATCAAAACCATTATTATGGTGACCAACAGACTTGACAACTTTATTGTGTGGTGATACTTCGCGTCTTCAAACCCCGAGGGTCTTGGCTCGATGGTGTTTATTTATCAGACTTTACCTCAAAACATTTCCTCACTAGAAAGAAATTCAAACGATTCAAAAGCTTCAAAAGTAAAATAAATGCAAACCTAAATATTATTCCAACTGCTTCAGAATTTCCTTGTTTTATTATTTTATTTCCAACGGAATCAATCACTATCAAGTGCGTGTGAGCCGAATTTTAATTTAAGATTTTTTAAAATTACTAAAACATATCTTTTTTAATAATACTGACATATTAATCAAGCAAAGATAAAAATATTGTTTCAATAGATAAATAATTAATTACAATAAAATAGAGATCCGATATTAACAACAACAAAAAACACTCTCTTGAGTATAGAGAGCAGCACAGAGAAATTACTAAAATTAGATAAAACGAAACAAAATAAACCTATTGCACACCTAGCACAAGACTTACAGTAAGTCCAAATGATTTTATGTCGGGCAATTCATATAAAAATAACATTTTTACTTGGACTGTGAATGTTTGAAGAAAAATATATGTTTGGACTATAATGTTAATGAAATACTGATGCAGGCCCATATTTAAGGTTTTCCGGAACGATAAAGGTATTCGATCTGTATGTGTTGCTGTATATTAATTTCTTTTTTGAATTTCGGACTATAGTCTTGCAGTAGGTGTGCGCTATCTCCACATATTTATGCACATAAAAACTTCTTACATAAGTTGTGGCGAGAACATTAATCTCTGATGAGGTACACATCGTATCTGGTAGTGTGGAATATGCAGCTAGGAATTATAAATGAATGTACATACATTTAGAATGTACATACATTTAGAATGTACATACATTTAGAATGTACATACATTTAGAATGTACATACATTCAGAATGTACATACATTCAGAATGTACATACATTCAGAACGTACATACATTTAGAATGTACATACATTTAGAATGTACATACATTTAGAAGATACATACATTTAGAATGTATATACATTTAGAATGATAAGAAAACTAAATTCGGTAAAAGAATAAAATGTTTTTGAAACATTAGGTGATGTATATTTGGCAATGTAACAATACCTGCCTCAGAAATGAATAAGCGGATAAACATATGTATTATATGATGCAAATGTTGCGAGCTGTCATTAGTTTCGTTAGCATCAAGAAAACACAAGTATGATTGCGGTGTCCATTATCTCAGAAAACGCTAGGGAATCAAAGCTTCTACGTAATTTGTAAAAATTAGTGGAATATGTAGTGTGACTAATGAACTTTAAGACGATTGATGCGATACATTATATAGGTGTGCAATTGTAAGTTGACATGAAAAATTGTATAACTATTTATTAAAATATCTCATGGTGATTCACTATTTTTGACACAAGATGCTGCAGAGAAGCCAGACGTTGGGGCTGGCCATCTCGGTGAAGGTGGCATTACCTAGTGAAGACTCGTCTGTGAGGTCAAGCTCTCCCGCCTCCTCTCCTCCCTCCTCTCTTCGGCTCCCCCTCTGCTCCGCCTCTAGCACACGCAGCCGCCCTCGGGGTCCTGCTGGTCCGCCCCCAACTGTGACTGGCTTTGCAAGTCCACGGCTATATCATGGTTAAGGATCGTATTCACAAACAAGACAAGACAGGTTATCAACATACATATTCAGGGAACGATCGATGCTCTTCCGCTGTGTGACAGCGTATATTCACCTGGGAAAATCCAAAATATGTCCAAGACACGGGACATTGAAAAAATTGAAAGAATTAGGGGGAATTGAGACTTGCATTCCACGTTAATACAAGTATTGGTAGCAAGTTGAGTGCAAGCAGTCGGGATTAGGATGCAAGAGCAGACTTAAATATCCATAATAACAATAATAAAGTAAATAAAGTGAACTACTGTCAACTCTAAAGTAGACTACTTGTAATACGTGTGTATCGAGTCCAGGAGAAAAAGATAATAAAAAACCAAATAAAAATGAACAGCTATAAAGTATAGTCTGCCTTTTATTATAATACATAATTCTATAATGATTTCAATAAATACAAATAGTGAACGTCTTAATCATAGCATAACTAAAGCTTTCAGCTTCCACACATTACATTATGAATTGAAATATAATAGGCTGTGACTATTAGCAAATGCAAAATGTCTAATAAATCCATACAAATTATTTGCTGCGTGAAAACACATCTGAAAAACCTCTCATTCTAATCATCTCAGAGTCCAATCTGAAAAATGCATTTTTATATCATCTCTTTTGGTCATGTACTTCTCAAAGCTCTGAATAGAAGACGTTAATGCGGGATATACAAATGGTAACATAACGGAAATAATATTATTATTGCTCTTACTTCTGAACTTATTACTAGGTCTTTCCAACCACGGTCTATTGATTCCCAGTTATGTGCCGAATCCGATTATTTAGCACCTTCAAATTGTGGCATAGGTGAAGTACCAACATATTCATATTGATATTGGCACCACCAGATTAAAGTGGTGATTGATTATGCATTTTTTAAACATGCGTTAACAAATCTCCTCAAGGTATTTTTCCTTCACTTACCAATTGATTTTACTTTATTATGTTCTGTATTACAAAATTCGTACGTACATACATTAATAATTTATTGAAAGAATGATACATTTACCTAATTATAGACAATTCTTATAAAATTTTGCTGGAATGACACCACTATTGCAAATACATACATAGAAAATCATTTAAAAAAAACTGAATACGGAATTACACAAGGATAGACAACATATCAAATGCTCTACGCACAGTATTATTAAAGATTTTTCAATAAGTTTACAAAAATTATCACAACACAGAAAGAGGAAAGCATAAATATGCATGAATAATAATTTAAATCCGAAAAAAATGACAAGATGCGAAAACTTATGTTCATAAACATGCTGAAAAATGCAATGAGCCTCTTCCAAATGCTACATTTTCTCAATAAATTCAAAGGAAACACAGTTTAACTTCACCACTTCTATTAAGGGTGTCAAATGTTAAGTGACTGCGAGATCGACAAATCTATTCCCAAACTGACCACAAAACCGATGGCTTTGTTAAACTGAACAGCCTCGGTCAGAAAAAACTTACTTTAATTTAGCATGACCAAACAAAACAAGAACAAAGCCATTTCTCGTTCTATCTCAAATTTAGTTAATACACATAATATTATGTTAACAATAATAAAAATACAAAAGAAAACCGTAAAAATATACTAATATTAGTTAAAGATATTTGGACACAACCCAATCAATGGTGAAGATCAAAATAATAACTGCTTCTTTATTTCAGGGTAGATATTTTATAAAAAATCAAATTGTGATTACTAATTTAATCAATGACCATATTGCTTAAAACGGAGTCAAATTAAAGAAACAGCCTTCAGAGAGATCTTTTAGATATTCTTCAAAACCGATTTAAAGGAAAAACAAAATTACCTTTGAAAGCAGAATATGTATTATATTTTAAAAGCAACACGTTTAGCCAAATTCATGCATGCATTAACCATTCCACCGTGCTACCGACGTATACAGAATAACCAATAGCGCCGGGGCATGGAGTGCGCTAGCAGCATGTGGTTTAGGGTTGCATCTTCACCACTGATATGTTTGACGACTGAGCTAACCTTTATTAGAGAAGTTACTTCACAAAAACTTACACTTAAAAAATAATATATATTATTCAAGTGTATAAGGCACTTGGCGTGTAACAACACTTAAAGTGAACAAAAAGACAATAAGCACACTCCATTCCACTAAAACTGTTTTACTTGATTACACAGTGTGTCTAATACATATTCATTTGTAAAATAAATCCAAGATAACTAATTCGGGTTATTTTAGGATGTTGCTCTCATCAAGTCAAATTCATCTATAAACAATAAAATTAATAAGAAATTCTTTGTTTACACCAATTTAATATATAAATATCAACATGTTTCAGAAGCGAAGCTTCCTCATCAGGATATACAGTATACTGTTTCCACTTCTGAAACATGTTGATATTCATATATTAAACAGTGGTGTAAACAAAGAATTTCTTTTATAATTTCTTCAAAAGATTGGCATTCACTTTGTGGTGTCATTATTTATAAATGAATTAAAAATTGCTTTGTAATCACTTTATTAATATATAATTGATGTGTATATATTAATAAAGGGTATTCTGTATATTCCTGATGAGGAAAGCATCACTTTCGAAACATGTTGATATGTATATATTAATAATGCGGTGATTACAAAATAATTTTAATTCATTTAATAAAGGATTTCTTATTTATTTTATTAATAATACCACAAAATAATAATTATTGAAGAAATCATCTATAAACAGTTTTAGTTCATTCGTAAGTTTGTTTAACACTTAAATGTGACGGAAGTCAATGGCAAACTATCCCTCTTAGATAATTATTAATTATGTGTACCAAAATCAACAACTAAATTCACGTCAAAGATTCCGATTAATGTCCAGTTTAAACGGGGGAGTATATTGCTCAGAGTCTCTGAATAAATTTCTATATGTTAATTTGAATTGGATCTTATTAAATAGTGTGTGTATTTTTGACAAAATAGAAAAGCTGGATACTTACGAGTATAATAATAAAGGTAAAGAACATTGGTGTTATTAGGTCGCTCACCACTAGAAGTCTGGCAATTTATCGTACACCAACATTAGCAGGTGGCACTGACATTTATCACTTTATAATAAAACAGTTGTGACAGTGAAAAAAAACATCAAGGATCCAGGCAACAAACCGGAGCATTTAAATTGGAATTAAATGATAAAATTGTACCACAGATGGTGCATTATAAATTAGTGCTGGAACATATTTACATAATTCATTCTCGGTGGACAATTGTAGAATACAGTAAAAGGCAACAATTCATTCAACGGCTGATTAACCTTTCAGTAATCAATCACCTGGAGGGAAGATCTCACGTCAGTTAGACTGGAGCAATACGCAGGCTCATCCTTCAAAATGCTATAAATAGGCTTGTAAATGGTGCATCATTGGATAATAACATCACTTCATACTATACTAGGTTATTTGAAAAAAGACATCAATCCTAAAAGTAATTCAAAACACTTTTCAAAAAATTACTCTAAAAATGGCACTACTCTGGATATTGATTGTTGATTATTTCAGATTATCAGATTTATTCCAAAATCTAGGTATTCTATTCTAGATGAATGATTCGAGAGATACTTTCAATGCTACATAAAATACTTAAAGATAAAATATGTATAATGCCGGTCTTAATAATGTGATCACTATTTCCATGGCTGCACATTTTGTCTGCTTCGGATTGATGCCTTTTGAATAAATGACATTACATACATATTCATCACTTGTTCAATGATCAGCGGTCAAAATAAACCTTTTTATAATAAGCCAAAATTAAGTACGTACCATCTAAATACATACTGATAATCTGAATATTGTTAGTTCTGGGAAAGGACACGCGCTGCACTTTTTTCATGAAAATAGGCTTACTTGAATATTGAACTTCACCAGTTTAAAACCAATTTAGAACGCCATCCAAATGGGCAAGAACGATTTTTTAAATGGGACTCTGATGGTACTTTTTGGGCACAAACCATAGGTTAAACATCGTCGCAGGAAAGCAATACTGCTGTAACCACCACTACCCAAAGAAATGCTCCGTATATACCATTCCACGGGGTTTTTTTTTCTGCTTCAATTTATCTGGGTCCCGTAACTACAATGAAAAATAAGACCCGTACGACGTTAGAAAAAATCTTCATTTTGTCAATATTACACTTTTATTACAAGCCTCAACCTCAAAAGCCTGTTTTTTTTTTACATGGCTTTGGCTGTTACAGCAATATTGCTTTCCTGCGACGACATGTACAAATCAATACTGTTATAATTTTCTTGAAAATTTAAATTCTATTAAGATTGTCATTAAGTGGTGAATCTGCAAGCCCCGATAAATAGCAAAAGAAAAGAAGGATGATTCTGACCACTGGTAATGGAAAAATGTTATAAAGTGATGTGCGCCGCTACGCAGTGCACGGTGCTGTAACTAGTTGGGGGGGCAGAGTCCTGGGGCCAGGGGGGAGACGGGGGGCACCGGGGGTGATCAGCAGGCGCAGCCGCCGTCAGGGTCCTTGGCCTCGTTGGGGGTGTCCTTAAGTACAACTTCTTGCACTGCAGACGCAAATAAATGTAATTAAGGAAAACAATCAAAATAATGCCAAGCAAATAAAAACATCCACCGAGAAGATTTCATTATTTCGCTCAGGGAAAGTGCAAATGGTGAGAAAAACAACTTATTAGCATTGATTAAATTAAAACACTGGCTGATATGAAATCTCCTTGACAATATAACTGAGGTTACTTAACAATGCAAGCAAATGTTTAAAACTTCAAATAAAACCAACCTACAAATAAAACTCCTAATGACGTATTTAACCCATACAAATGTATGTGATACGGCCGCTATATTATCGCCCGAATGCAACAAGCCGTATCCCGTACGTTCACGAATAAAAAGCTATACCCGAAACCCACAAAACATTTGTATACGTCAAGTTTGTTCCTGCATCATCTCGTTATTTCAAGGTCAGCCGAAGCTAACGGATGTGTTCGGGTATTTTCGTCTCTCCCATACAAGTTGGTATATTGTAAACACATATTGTTATTTGAAATTTATTTTACTTACTTTTTGGATAATAGCCCTAAGGATGGGCGGTTAATGCTTACAAGAAATTCAATTAACAGAGTCATAAAAGTTATTGCTTCATATTTTAAAGAACAAATAAAATTTGATGTTTTTTTTCATTTCATTATACTAAACTGGCACATTTGAGCATTTAGGACAATCCTGTTCCCCTCGCAGCTAGTATAATATTTTACAATAAACTGGATGGACTCACTCAAACTATGAAAATAAAACTGCTACATTATTGTTATTTGAAACAAGAGTTTGGGAACAAACATGATTCATAAGTCTATGATGAATATTTTTCAAATATACGGAATATTGTATGAGTCAATGAGATATCATAACAGATCGGATTACTGTATCCATATCATAAACAGATAAGAGGAATTAGTGAATTGCATCACATTGTTAATATTAACCTAATATTTTCATGTCCTATTAAATGAAGTACATAATACTTTGTTGTCTGTAATACTAACTAACTAACCATCACTCTGTTTCATCGTAGGGGTAGGCAGAGAGGACGGACTGCCAAACAACTCCATCTTGGCATACACTTCTTGCTTCATTCACATTCATACAGCATCTCATAGATTATTCCGACTTCTGACATGGCCTGACGTATTTACCCGGCTTCTTCTTCTATTCACATTCTTGTCATATATTCTCTTTACACTCCTTTCTTCGTTCATTCGCTCCACATGCCCAAACCATCTAAGCGTCCCTTTCTTAATCTTACTCATTATACTTACATCAATCAGCTTTGCATTCTTTGCGAATCTTAACATTTTTCGTACGATCCTACATGGTTTTACCGCACATTCGCCTCAGACATCTCATTTCTACAGCATTCAGTTTACTTTCATCCTTCCTCTGCCAGTTCCATGCCTCGCTGCCATACATCAGGGTTGGTATCAGCACTCCATTGTGGACTGCTAGCTTCGTGTCTTTGGACAACTTTTTGTTAGCGCCAACCACATTCAGTCCTCCGTTAATGTAGTTTGCTGCATTCACCCTTCTTTCAATATCCCTATCAGTCTTTCCATCTCTCGTAAACATACTTCCCAAATATACAAACTCATCGACCTGCTCCAAGTATTCATCATTCACAACAATATTGCGCAATGTTTTTGTAATACTACAAAATTTTATATGTAAATTCTACGCGGATAGTCAGGAAAATTTCTAAGGTTTCCAGTGAAAACAGTTCAAACTGTAAGGTTTTTAGTTCTAAATGAAATACGTACTGGAATTTTAAGTAAGACGCTAAATAAAAGCCTTTCCTGGTTTTCAAACTGCACCTCTTTTAGACATTTAAGTATGTATATCATAAAATTTAAAAGAATACAGTTTAATTTTATTCACGGGAAACGCTAGATATTTTTCTGACTACCCGTAAAGAACTTATAGATAAATCATTATGTACTAATATTGCTCATTGCCATTTTGCGTGTTGGCTTTCAATGATGAGAATTTGCTAAACAAATCACAGTTAAAATCAACAGCTAATGATTTGTCTAATAACAAGCACTAAAGCACCATTTCCTTATGCATAAGTATAGACTTATTCAGGTCAGTATGTTAACTGCTTTTTGCTAGTAATAGTTAAGTTGATATGCTGCCACAAAGCTTACTTCACAAAGAAATTCCTTAAATAGATAGTACGTCGGGCTTCTGACATTTTCCATACATTGAGATGGTGAGATACTATGTTAGCGTCTCTAGGGGTTGGTTGTACCAATTGATTTATTTAAAACATTTTAATGGATATTATGTGAAACATTCTAAATGAAATGCAGTAATCGAAAAATAATTAAATAAATATTTGGTACTTAACTACGGCCTCCATGGTCGAGGGGTAAGGCTCTCGACCACGAATCCGAAGGTCGCGGGTTCAAATCCCGGCGTGCGCAAAAATTTTATTTAATTAATTTGTGTTGTTTCGAAATTAATTAAATAAAAATAATATATAGTATATTTGAGCACGTTCCAGAGTGGAAGACACTCTCAGTATCGCCCTGGTGAAAGATCACCATTCAGAATTGAAACGTTGCTTGAAATAGCTTTTAGCCGTGTTTGGTGACCAGATCTAAATAGCCAGGTATTTCCCCACCTTCCTCTTCCCCTTCTCCTTCCCCTCCAATACCTTCAGCCTCACAACATTCCCCAAATGGGAATGCCATAGTCTCACTGGCTCCAGACGGTTGGGAGCAGTTGGGACTCTTGTGCGGTATTCATATAAAAAAAAATATATGACTTCACTGCTTTTTACTAATACATAATGTTTTAAAGAGGCTGTTAGGTTTGTATTTAACGGTTAAAAGCCTCGCCGCTCGCTCTCTGTCCCATAGGTGGTTTAGAAAGGGAATAAAATAGATTTAATAAATAAAAATAAATTTTGTTTGATTTCTTATTTTTAGACTTTAACGTTTGGCTTAGCCCGAGTCTTGATAATATATTCTTAAATGTGCATGGTAAACTTTTAAAGGCAATAAAAAAGGTGTTTTTTCTCTTTCTAACACAAGTTTAAATCGTATACATTGCTATAGTACAAAATGAGATAACATGACTTTTATGAGTCCGTTTCGGGCTGGGAAAAATATCTCCCAAAAAGACTCGAGGTATCATAAACTTTTATTTATATATGATTTAATGAGGATATTTAAATATTTACTAAAAAATAATTAATAACAGTCAATGCAAACAAACATCCAGCAAATTTTATTTAATATTAAAATGTAACAAAAATCTGGTCGTAACATTGTTAACAGCGTATTTGAATATGATCATCAATTTTTCCCTTATTTTGTCATGAATTACTATGGCGGCAAATAATTGAATTTATATATGTAGTTAATTAAACTATTTTATTCTCTTTATAAACCATTACGGAGAGCGCGAGCAGCGAGGCTTAAAACTGTTAATACAAAAAATCAACAAAGTTATAATGTGGGTTAAATAATATTTATTTTATAAAAATTCGATTTCTACAAATTATTTAGAATATACTTAGAGAATATATATTAAAATGTATGAAAAAAACAATCTCCGCCACTGGATGAGCTAATGTGGCAGGTTGCTATCAAATGTCAGAAGCTGGACGAATTATCTATCTAGGTTGGCGGGTTATGGGTACATCGGGTACCACCGTCCCGGGAACCATTCATCGGATGACCAACACCCCGAGTGTATCGCTATGGCTAATCACCTGCACAACATTGTTAAATAATCTCAAATGAAGAAGAGTATGGTTTAAGAGCAAGATGGGAAGAAGATAAATACAGAGGCGAGATCTACATAGAAGAAGCAAAGTCATGCATTGTACCTAGAAATATTACTTACGCCCGGCTCCGTGGCACTAACTTGGAAACTTTTCATCTAAAAACAATCTGGGAATTTAATTTCAAGAACAATGATGAAAAATAAATCAATATGGAAATAAAATTGTTACGCAGATTCCCCGCTGCAAAATAATGCTCGAGCGGTCTGAAAGTATTATTATTCGTTTCCACATAAGAACAAATTTTATTTACGACTGTGTTTTCTTTTTAACCGTTTGCGAACCAGCTTTTCAGCGTTGAAACAGATCCCTGGCTCCGGTCAGTGGAACCCTTGCGTGATGAAAAAACCGTTGATAGTAGAAATGATAAATTTGATGTGCATCTCTCCATATTATGTATAAAACTGCCTTTGTATTGTGGAAAATATATTAATGTTAGGTTATTTTCAAAATGCCAAACAAGCCAATGTATTATTGACAATCTTGAACCGCACCAACAAACACGATTATTAATAATTATTATACACAATAAAGAAAATAAATTGTACAATTTTTTAAAGGATGGAAAAAGTTTGTCAATTAATTCCGTCGATAAATATTGTAAAAGGATACTGTCTTCTGGGGGTTTGTTTTCTGTTGAGTCCATGCCGGGCAGGGCGGCTGCGACACGTCGGAAAAGCTGGAAAAAACAATAAACCCATTAGTAAATAGCACATACCGGGTTATATACATGTTCATTCAGCAAGTTTACACAAATATTTAACATTCTCCTCTTCCGCCTTATGTTATTGTATGCCAATCTAGATTAGCGAGGCTTGTGTAACCATCGAATGAACTACAATGACGCTAATAAAAATATTTTTTGGACTCCTGCGCTATTGCAGCGCTTCCAAGATGTTTATCAACAGCTTTGCCTCCCTCCGGAGACACTGGGTCGTTGGTTTCAATCGTTCTTTTGGCCACTAGAATTATTATACTATTTACATAACCTTAATTAAAAATTATAATAATTTTCTATTCCTGACAAAATTCTTATATCAAGTTTTTAACATACTATGTATAATAAATTGTGTAGATATTCTTTGTGGGGGTATTATTGATAAAGGTCCAACCTAAAGATTTCTTCACAACTGTCGCAAAGAAGGGGTTGACTATTTACTGATTGCCATTTTAATAGGATTATGACCAATGCGTTAAGTTGACCATTTTCTTTTTTTTTTCAGTAACTCCACACGGGAGGCCCTGAGAGAAATAATTTCCCTCGAGACCTATTTCATCTTTCGGGATGCTGTGTGGGGGGTCTTTTAAAGGATAGTAAGGAGCGAACCTGGGTCTTGAAGAGACCCATGTTGTACGATGGAGAGCCTAGCTGTTGAACACAAGAATGAGTCGTAGAAGCGAACCGTTCTCATGCGACAAATTTCAACCGTGTACAAATGTTGGGCGTACATTTGGCGTGTTTCCCGACTGTGCACCAGTGCCGAAGGGATCAATGACGCTAGGTCCTCAGATAATCTTCCATTAAAATACCGGCCTTGGCCTTGTGCTCGCCCTCGTTGATCGACACCTACAGCTTGTCCGACAGGTCCGTCTTGTTGTCCACCTGCATGATGATCACGTCGCCCCCACGCTCTGTGAGCACATCATCTATCCACTTGTGTAATATAAAGAGAATCAGCACCTGTTTGACATTGTAGCCAGCCTTGGCGCTGGTCTCTATGAACATGACGTTGAGGTCCTTGGCCTTGCGCTCGCCCTCGTCAGCCGACACCTGCCGCTTGTCCGACAGATCAGTCTTGTTGCCCACCAGCATGATGATCACGTCGCCCCCGCGCTCCGTGCGCACGTCGTCTATCCACTTAGACGTCTGGTGAAATGAGTTTGCATCTGCAAGAGAAGTGAATGGGTTAAAACATATGATGAAATGAGTTTGCATCTGCAAGAGAAGTGCACAATTACGGAGTCACAAACACGGCTAAATGCAATCATTGCTCAGCAATACACTTAAAATGAGCCACCTCTTTAACGGACTAACCTCCACTATGCATTGTACCCTCAAAGTGTCACTGACATTATAAATATTGGTTTCAGCAATTCAGAATGAAAAAAAATACAAGTTTTTCCAGTAAGTAGTGACCTAATCTGTTTGCTGAGATTTTATGAAAGTGGCTGTGGATCTCTCTAATGATATGTAGTTCCAGTAAATATCGATTTGAGAAGCAGGTATGGGTAGCACCACCCGGGAACCATTCGTTGGAAAACCAACACCTCTGCCATTGGTCAACCCAAGTGCCGAAGAGCTTGATTGAGGGACTCTGAGCTCTCCGGCCAGACTTTCTCGGCCCATCATCGTCTTGCATCGCAGTGGGAGGGATGGATTCATACGTCCATCACTCTTGGACGTTTTCCTTCTAAGAACTTACACTCCTTTCTTTCTTTAATAAAACCCTCCACACAGCATCCCTAGAGATGACTAGGTCCTAAGGGAAATTATTTTCCTTAGAGCCTCCTGTGTGGAGTTAATGAAATAAAAAAAAATATATATATATATATATATGAATACCGCACAAGAGTCCCAACTGCTCCCAACCGTCTGGAGCCAGTGAGACTATGGCATTCCCAATTGGGGAATGTTGTGAGCTGAAGGTATTGGGGAGGGGAAGGAGAAGGGGAAGAGGAAGGTGGGGAAATACCTGGCTATTCAGATCTGGTCACCAAACACGGCTAAAAGCCATTTCAAGCAACGTTTCAATTCTGAATGGTGGTCTTTCACCAGGGCGATACTGAGAGTATCTTCCACTCTGGAACGTGCGCAAATATACTATATATTATTTTTAAATTAATTAATTGTGAAACAACACAAATTAATTAAATAAAATTTACTTGCGCACGCCGGGATTTGAACCCACGACCTTCGGATTCGTAGTCGAAAGCCTTACCCCTCGACCATAGAGGCCGTCAAAATTGTAACGTTTCGATGGATATCTCCTTAATACTCATCACTACCCAGTGCTCGGTGACAGGCAACTTGATCAAATATAAAGAACAACATTTTAATATTTAAACAATGAGGTGATTTTTCACAAAAACGGCGCCATACAAATCATCCAATTATTATTAAGGCCTCTCTTTTAATAACTTCATACAAAAACCTAGTTTAGTAGAGTAACAAGTTTATTCCCGACACAATACAAAATAGTGCATATAATACAACTACATACATAGTAAAAACAAACAAGCTGCATATATATATATATATATTTTATTTATTGTGTGTACAACTTATTTGATAAGAAAATAAAACAAAGACTAAAATACTATGCAAATTATTTTCTAGTAAACAATATTATTTCACAAGTCAACTGCATGTGTTTCCAATTTTATCAATTTGGGTCAGCAATTAATAGCAAAATTTGCACAAAGGCAATGTTTCATTAATGGGCTGGAAATGCTACTTCAATAAGTTAATTAGAACAGTTACGAATCAATATATTTACTTATGCAGAGAACATTAACTGTAAATAAAATCAGAAGTTAAAAAGATGTTGAAGTTTTTCACAACTAAGGAATGAGTCAACAAACAGTGTGTGTTGAATATTAATTAATCGATGATGTCATCGGCAGAAAAAGGTCACGCAACCGTGCTGGACATTTAAGGTATTTTATTATTGCGACAGGTAAGAGATAATAATAATAATTGTTGAAAGGTGGTGGTGGAAGGGGAACCACATTTACAACATTTCAAAGGTAATAAAAAATGCTATCTTTAAATAATTCTAGGTGAAATTGCAAAGAGATCTTAAAAACCAAATTGTTCAAAAAATCCTATCCAATATAAAACATAACTTCATGTACGTAGAAAGAGAATTTCAGGCCATTTTTTATTTTGATCCTATATAGCTTATTTAGTTGCGGTTTTCTCCTCCTTGTTATTCAATGCCCTTAGTATCCAGTGAAAAACCATGTATATGATATCATATACTATTCTCTTGCTCTGTTGTTATTTGTACCTAATTTATATGTGATTATTTACATCCCTTCCTTCTAAATTGTTATATTACAATATCTAAAATGTTCATCAAAGTGAGTCTGCTACGCGTGAATATTTTAAATTGTGGTTTTAATTTGCATGCATGTAATATACGAGGTGTGTTCAAAGGAAAAGGTGAATTTCGAATTTTTTCGAAAAGTATTTATTTATTCAACAATATCCATTTTCTTCCTTTCAAAGTAATCCCCCTCAGATATAATGCACTTATGCCAGCGCTTCTTCCAATCCTCGAAGCACTTCTGGAATGCGCTTTTCGGTATAGTTCTTCGATTCTGACTTTATCTCATCAATTGTGGCAAAATGCTTTCCTTTCATCGGTCTCTTCAGTTTCGAGAATAGGAAAAAGTCGCAGGGAGTCAAATCTGGTGAATACGGTGGTTGAGGCATGATTACGGTGTTGTTTTTGGCCAAATAATCACATTATTTTTATTTATCATGTTATTTTCTAAATAAATTAGGTTAGGTTATTTTGTGTAGATTTTCTTGCTCTTTTGATATTTGTACTCTACATTTGAGTATTTATAGTTTATTCTGAATTTATCCTAGTTTATTTTGAATTTATCCTAGTTTATTCTAAATTGTTATATGGTATTCTTATTATTATTATTATATATATATATATATTATTCTATTTATCCTAGTTTATTCTAAATTGTTATATGGTATTCTTATTATTATGTATATATATATATTATTCTATTTATCCTAGTTTATTCTAAATTGTTATATGGTATTCTTATTATTAAGTATATATATATATATTATTCTATTTATCCTAGTTTATTCTAAATTGTTATATGATATTCTTATTATTATTATATATATTATTCTATTTATCCTAGTTTATTCTAAATTGTTATATGGTATTCTTATTATTATTATTATTATATATATTATTCTAAATCGTGCATGTAAGTGAGTCTGCTGCTCATGAATATTTTATATCATATTTTTAATTTGCATATATATATACATATACTATAAAAGCAGATATGCCATGCATATTTGTTATTTTGCAATTATATTGGGTTAGTTAGTGTAAAGCGCACTTGAGGTGAACCTTCACAAAACTGTGCTATAGAAATGAACTATTCTAATTATTATATTATTAGTTTTTTTCTGAGAAATTTTGGTTGTCTTGTTTTAATTAACATTAAGGTTATTTCCTTAAAATCGAGGGATATTCCCTTTCCCCTCTTACTATCAGATAATTTGATAGCCTTATGTTAAAGGAGTGTAATGGTAATTTAGATAATAATACTCCGGCTTGACAATCGCACATGCGTTGTTCCAAAATATATACATAGGTTCTGAACAAATATTTTCTCTTTCGAAGCATGCGCAGGTTTACAGCCTCTATGGACTACGCAGCTGCTACCACGAACTCTGCAGTTTCAATATGGTGAGGCGGTGCATAGAAGGTACTCACTGGTAATGTCATAGACCACCACGGCCACGGTGGAGTCGCGGATGTAGGAGGGGATGAGCGAGCGGAAGCGCTCCTGCCCGGCCGTGTCCCACAGCTGCAGCCGCACAGTGCGGTCCTCCAGGTACATAGTCTTCGACAGGAAGTCTATGCCTATTGTTGCCTGCATCAAAAACATAATTTTTTAAACATTTGTCTTTAGGACACTTAAAATCAACTGTCCTGAATTACAACAGAAGTAACATAAAATATTGGTAATATTAACGTAATAGTATTGGATATAAATTATACTAATTTTTTAGTGTTCATTATACTATTTAACCCCTCGAGTCTTTTTGGAAGATATTTCTCCCAGAAAACAAATAGCCGTAGAGTCTTTTGGGGAGATATTTCTCCCAGCCCGAAACGGACTCATAAAAGTCATGTTATCTCATTTCGTACTACAGTAATGTATATGATCTAAACTGTGTTAGAAAAAGAAAAAACACACTTTTTTATTGCCATTTAAAAGTTTACCATACACATTTAAGAAAAATTATCATTAATAACAAAAGACTCGAGGGGTTAAAGAAAAAAGAAGGCAGAAAGAAAATTCCAAGCGAAAATAACTACATAGTAGAACACCTGAAGCAAAATATACATGGCAAAAAGGAGATATGCCTTAAAGTAAGATAATTTATTTTCATGGTTTATATTCCCCTTCATAAAAATTCGTGGCAAGGCAGAAGAAAAAGACATTTTCACTGGGCATTAAACGATAAGGCAAAAGAACCTAAGTCTCAACGTACAATATGTTTTTGGTTTTTGCCAATCCTCTCAATATGTTTTTGGTTTTTGCCAATCAAACATATCTTTTGCCACAGCCACAGGGCAGAAAGAAACAGCTGTATACCTCGGAGTTGTGGACCACAGAAGAAAAAGACATTTTCACTGGGCATTAAACGATAAGGCAAAAGAACCTAAGTCTCAACGTACCTCTCAATATGTTTTTGGTTTTTGCCAATCAAACATATCTTTTGCCACAGCCACAGGGCAGAAAGAAACAGCTGTATACCTCGGAGTTGTGGACCACAGAAGAAAAAGACATTTTCACTGGGCATTAAACGATAAGGCAAAAGAACCTAAGTCTCAACGTACCTCTCAATATGTTTTTGGTTTTTGCCAATCAAACATATCTTTTGCCAGAGCCACAGGGCAGAAAGAAACAGCTGTATACCTCGGAGTTGTGGACCACAGAAGAAAAAGACATTTTCACTGGGCATTAAACGATAAGGCAAAAGAACCTAAGTCTCAACGTACCTCTCAATATGTTTTTGGTTTTTGCCAATCAAACATATCTTTTGCCACAGCCACAGGGCAGAAAGAAACAGCTGTATACCTCGGAGTTGTGGACCACAGAAGAAAAAGACATTTTCACTGGGCATTAAACGATAAGGCAAAAGAACCTAAGTCTCAACGTACCTCTCGATATGTTTTTGGTTTTTGCCAATCAAACATGTCTTTTGCCACAGCCACAGGGCAGAAAGAAACAGCTGTATACCTCGGAGTTGTGGACCACAGAAGAAAAAGACATTTTCACTGGGCATTAAACGATAAGGCAAAAGAACCTAAGTCTCAACGTACCTCTCAATATGTTTTTGGTTTTTGCCAATCAAACATATCTTTTGCCACAGCCACAGGGCAGAAAGAAACAGCTGTATACCTCGGAGTTGTGGACCACAGAAGAAAAAGACATTTTCACTGGGCATTAAACGATAAGGCAAAAGAACCTAAGTCTCAACGTACCTCTCAATATGTTTTTGGTTTTTGCCAATCAAACATATCTTTTGCCACAGCCACAGGGCAGAAAGAAACAGCTGTATACCTCGGAGTTGTGGACCACAGAAGAAAAAGACATTTTCACTGGGCATTAAACGATAAGGCAAAAGAACCTAAGTCTCAACGTACCTCTCGATATGTTTTTGGTTTTTGCCAATCAAACATATCTTTTGCCACAGCCACAGGGCAGAAAGAAACAGCTGTATACCTCGGAGTTGTGGACCAACTTTAATAAAGGAACTCTAAAAAGAATGGAAGTGCAATATGACAACTCGTACCAAACGCTTTTCGGACTGTCCTGGTACTGCAGTACTACTGTGATGTTTGCGGAAGAGCACATTCCCGGATTCCGAGCCCTACTCAAAAAACGGATAGCCAAGTACAGAACGCGACTAGCAAAGAACGAAAACACCCTTGTGATGTCAGCACTGGACTTCTGGCAGGGTCCCATTTACAAGCGATGAAGCCAATTCCTGATGACTTCACAAAAAATTATTTTTATATTTTTTATTATAATATCTTATGTTTTTGTATTTGTCCCTAACAGTATTATTATCTTTTATTATATTTCGATATACGTATTATATTATATGGAACTCGTGGGATTGTACCACCCTCCCCGAAATCTGGAATAAAAATTAAAGAAAAAAAATTCTGTTAAAATATCTTTGTATTGTAAAAATTTTTGTGTACAGTGCCAGGGAACATTTCTCCCTCTTCCTGTGTCAACTGTGGTTAGAGGTGCATAAATGTGGAGATAATCTTCTTTATCCAGTGAGCGGGCTGCCTATTGTAGGGCTTTTATTTATTTTTATTTCAAAGAATTGTAAACTGTGTTGTATGTGCTAGCGGCACTTGGTGATAGCAATCTTATATTTAAGCCAGCTCACTAAGGTAATGGAGGGTATAAGATAGAATTTGGGCGGAGACGGAGGGGGTCGGAACGGGGATCCAGCGGCCGAGGTTGGAGATGGAGGAATTCGAGTTTGATTCTAATTTGGAGAATGGTAATAAATGTAATTATGTATGTACATATAAATAATTGTAAAATATTCTCAGATTATTTGACATAATAAAAACAAACTTTCACGAAATCCCAATTTAATTGAAAGTAAATGCAGACATGAATGTATTGGTATTCATAAAGGTTGGTGAAAATATGAAATAAAATATTCAACAGCTGAATAATACGTGGTGCAAAAGTGTAAGTATTTCACGGAGTAATTTTCCAATTGCTTACATCTTTTATTCACGAGACCCCATCTAACACGAAACTATAAACTATGGCATTTTACGCTGAGGAGAGCTTGCAAATGTTTTACTTTATGTGGAGAGGTATACACATGTATTGGGTGACCTAGATGTGGCCATTTTATGACCACTCCCGCTATGAAATGTTTACAACAGAAAATAAAGTAAATCCTTAGAGTATTCCATGTAATGGCGTGGCTGCTCTTTTACTTGAATGAGATGTGGAATAAATTAGTAAGCAAACATAAAGTTGGGGTTAAAAATAGACACATTACCTAAATTGAATATGCACAAATAAATTATGATAAATGTGACAGGTGTCCTTGCTAACTTACAAATCGATTGCTCCCAATTTAACAATGCAAAGTCACTTGTTGACTGAATTTAGTTCATAATGAGTAGAATGTAAATTCTTTATTAAATTTAAAGCTTAAAAAAAGATATATATAATAACTACTATTATTCATAATTTCTTCAAAAGATTGGTATTCACTCTGTAGTGTCATTATTAATAAATGAATTAAAAAATTTACTTTGTATTCACCATAATATTAATATACACAGATATCTACATGTTTCGAAAGATCAGTATTCTATATATTCCTGATGAAGAAAGCATCGCTTTCGAAACATGTAGATATCTGTGTATGTTAATATAGTGGTGAATACAAAGTAAATTTTTCAATTCATTTATATATTATTATTCTATTTAAAAATCGGTTTATTTATAAAAAAAAGTTGTTACGTAATTATTATTACGCGAGGCAGCTGTTTCGCCTTCCAAAGGCATTATAAAACTGTGGTGAAGCTACTTACAGACCATCTATTTATATTATTGTAATTAATTTCTGAGTAAATTGACAGTCATTTTAATGGGTTTTTACACTGAAAAAGTTTACCTACTTAAGGGTTATAATGTTATATTGTGTAAATTTGACTAAAGGTCATTAAGATGGTTATCATTGGTATCACAAATTATTATTAATTTCCAATTGAGTGTACTAGAAGCAAAGATAGAAATAACCATGATTTTACAAAAATTAGTTATCAAAGTACTTTTGTTGGTGATTAATTGGTTTACATCCCAATATTACACACTACAGGATTGAGACAAAACTAGATATTAACCCCTCTTTTGATAATAAATGATAATTTTTCTTATGTGTAAACTTTTAAATGGCAATAAAAAGAGCGTTTTTTTCTCTTTCCAACACAGTTTAAATCATAGACATTACTATAGTACAAAATGAGACAACATGACTTTAATGGGTCCATTTCGGGCTGGGAGAGATATCTCCCCAAAAGACTCTACGGCTATTTGTTTCTGGTAGAAATATCTCCCAGATATTTACCCGAGGGATTAAATAATATAATGAAGACTCAAAAATCGCATAATAAAGCAAAACTAGAAATTTCCAGCATAAAAGTGACACAAAGACAGCAACTAAAAAAAGTTAAACTAAAAAAATAACAGGACAAATTTATTTTAAAAATACATTTACACGAAAAATATGGTTGTGGCAGATTTTTGCACTTTAAAAAAAAACAGTAATGGAGGACATTTCTACTGGTACCCTCCATTGTTCTAAGAGGTTAAGTTAACAGTCCTTATTTTCAATGTGCAACGGATATGGATTATTATCTGTGAGCGAGTAGATTTTGTTTAAGAGACGTTTTATATTTTCTGATCATTTCGATTGAAGCAAACTCATTAATTTAACCCAAATATTTGATATTTAAAAAATCTGAAGAAATAATCAATTAAATTACTAAAATCGGTAAATGAAAAAGTTGTGGATATTGGTGCCTCCCGTTATGAGTTGTGAGGAAGACTTTGCGACAATAACAGATCAAATTGGATTCAATAAAACTGTTAGGTTTTATGATCCTACCTGCAGTGGCGGCTCGTGGCTTTTCAGTGAGCTAGAGTGCTATGATTAAAAATACGACATCACATTAAAAGTCACGAGCCGCCACTGCCTACCTATGTGACTTTATGCATAAATATGCAGTTCACATGGTTTCAACACAATGGCACAGGAAGTGATCACTGACTGTCTGAATGAATGTCACTAATTGGATATCAGATGATGGTATGAGGACACATCCATTTACTTTCCTGAGAATTTAATTCAGTAATTAAACTACTAGAAGTAGATATTAATTCTGAAACAAACAAAAATTACTATTGTAAATATTGTTAAGAGATTCCCGTAGAATCAATCATTTGTTTATTATTTCACAAAACTATATGCAGTGTGATCTTTTTATGGGAACATGTTGTATGGCCTTCTTAAAAAAACCTAAGTAATTTGTAACCTTCTACCAAATTTAAAATAACCTTCTACCAAATTTAAAATAACCTTCTACCAAATTTAAAATAACCGTCTACCAAATTTAAAATAACCTTTTACCAAATTTAAAATAACCTTCTACCAAATTTAAAATAACCTTCTACCAAATTTAAAATAACCTTCGACCAAATTTTAAATAATCTTCTACCAAATTTAAAATAATCTTCTACCAAATTTAAACCTTCTACCAAATTTAAAATAACCTTCTACCAAATTTAAAATAACCCTCTACCAAATTTAAAATAACCTTCGACCAAATTTAAAATAATCTTCTACCAAATTTAAAATAACCTTCTTCCAAATTTAAACCTTTTACCAAATTTAAAATAACCTTCTACCAAATTTAAAATAACCTTCTACCAAATTTAAAATAATCTTCTACCAAATTTAAAATAACCTTCTACCAAATTTAAAATAAAATAATCTTCTACCAAATTTAAAATAACCTTCTACCAAATTTAAAATAACCTTCTACCAAATTTAAAATAACCTTCTACCAAATTTAAAATAACCTTCTCCCAAATTTAAAACCTATCTGAAGGCTCTTGAAAGCACACTAACTGTGTTCTTATTTATTTTATCACCAATACATTGCAAAAGCGATAAAAATCACAGAAAAATATAGTTAACACAAATATATAAAACATAGGTAATTAGAGCTAAAATAATAGTTAAAAAAAAAGTAGGTACATAATATAGATTATATCATAATATCTTAGGTTCGGGCATGTAGAGCAAATGAACGAAGAAAGGAGTGTACGGAGAATATATGACGTAAATGTGAATGGAAGAAGGTGGGGACGTCCGAGGATGACATGGCAAGATCAAGTGAATCAAATACTTGAGTCGGGCCATGTCAGAAGTCGGAATGACAGAAGAGAATGCGTGAGGCGATGTATGACTGTGAATGAAGCAAGAAGTGTTTGCCAAGATGTTGTTTGGCAGTCCATCCTCTTTGCCTACCCCTACGGCGGGACAGCGAGATGGTTAGTTGTTAGTTAACATAATAGCTACTTCGTACTTAAACTTGTTGGTCATGTGGAAAATATCCACATTTCCTGCGAGGCAGTTAATTAACCTAGTAAGTCTTCCCAAGGGCATCGCCAATGGTAAGTTAGTTCTGCACCTGGGAAGAAACAGAAGCCTGTGTTGGCGGTCTCATGTGAATTTATCAGGGACATAAAATCCTATTTCAGCCAGGATGGCAGGTATTAATAATACACCGTTCAGGAGTTTATGAGCCATAAGCAGTAATGCTATATCCCTCCTAGAACTTAGGTTGCAGATACCCAGGATTTCCGAGAGAAATGCTGTTGGAACCAGCCACGGATAAAAACCGAACTCTCTCGTGTAGAGGAATCGTAAGAAATTCTTACAAATTTTTTCTCGACCATTAGTACATAGACGGTGTCCTCTGGCCCCCATACCTGAGACCTACTAGAGAATGCTCTGCACTAAAGTAAAGCAGCCTTATAACTGAAAGGCTTGTCAACTACAAACTTTTATTGTTTATAATTTTCTGCAATATTCACCATCATAATACATTGATTCGTGAAATAACTGTTTATTAATTTTACAGAAACTGTAATAATGATTATTCGCTTACGTTAACTAATAATAATAACTAGTATTATGTATTATTGGAAAGAATTGATCAAAGAAGCCGTTAGTCTATATTTAGTATAATTGGTGGTGCTACCATCCTGTGGACTAAGAGCCACACCTTCCCCTTGCAAACATCATAAGTAACTCAATAGGGTATGTCTAGAAACATGTTTGGGACTATTCAAAGAGGAGAAAACATTGACAGGCGTACAAGTATTTTCTACGTGTTGCACAATGCACGGCAGGAAAAGACAAAAGATAAGATAAGAAAAATACTCCTTCTGCCAACATTGCTGTTTTTATTTGTTTTAAACTAGACCAATAATAAAAACATGCCTCGGAGCAGAATTTTAATATTTTAAATTTATCATTGTTCTTTACCTGGAGACCTATTTTTGTAAGGTTCATCAAACTTAACAATAAACTTAACAATCAACATCACAACACTCTCACACCTGACAGCTCTAATACTATATGTAATTAATGAATGCAACATGTATTCACGACTTGATTTTGACTTTTCTGCCCTATGAATTAACTTAAATGAAATAAATCGGTATTTACTGTTAGAGGTAGGAAATGATTTATTAAATAAACTATACATATATATATAGGTACAAATAGTTAATTGATTATCTAAACTACCTAAATATTTTTATGTTATTCATTTATATAAACATAAAAATGTGATGACTCACAACAATGTTCCGAGTCTGGAGTGATGATGACAATAGACACTTTTGTTCCATTGTTCAGAAGCAAATTATCATTATAATCTTATAAACAAAAATATTTATTTTCTAAAATTTAAAAACAATAAACAAAAGTTATCTCATTCATGAAATCTACAAAGAACACCCTCTAAATAAAAAATGTAAAAAATTTTAGAATTAGCCTTCAGGAATAAAATACAAACCAATACGATTTTCTTTGGAAAAGGGGAAGAAAAATCACAATACAGTAGTGCTAAATACCCGTCGGTTATTTTTCAAAAGAATGAAGAAAGAAAAACATCGCTTCATTTTAACAGAGAGGTCAATGATATGTCCATAATCACAAGTCCAGAGTCACTTTGCACATTCCTGACTTTAACTGTACAGTTATTATTGTATAAATCATGAGTTAATCCATGCAACACAGGCGGTATCGGAGTGCGATCCTTATGGTTATGCAATCATTAATCCAGCAGTGGCCAACTGATCCCAAGATTTATAGCCGCTATAGATTGATATCTAAATTTAAATGTGGCGTGACTCGATAGAATAAAGGATTAGATAAAAATAAGAGCATGAAACATACCTGGTATGTGTTGTCAAAACTGTCATACATAAATCTAGTGATGAGAGAGGTCTTTCCAACTAGAACAAAGAAAATACAATGTTAATAATGCAGGCGGCGACAAACATCAAAATCCTTAAAACTAGGTGTCTAGAACACTTGTGGGGAACAATTGTGACAACTTCCATGGTGTAACAGAAAGGTGGAATTAGGGTGTTGCTAATAGTTGCTAATAGTTTGTTGCTCCTGAATATGGTACTTATGACAACCCACAAATTTGTATTCTAATTCAGTTATTCTTTAATATTTGATTTGAGTGACAAATATGGGGGGCACAGTTCTAAAGTGAACCAACTGTATTTGATTTTACAATAATGAAATCTAAAGATTTGTCTTTTCATACAAAAATGTTCAGAGTAAGACAACATATGTAATACCATTTAGGTGCAATAATAATAACAAAGCATTTATATAGCGCAGTTTTGTTTCACTTCAAGTGCGCTTTACTATAAATAAACTTAAAATGATTAAATAACTCCATTCAGTGGTATCCTACAGTGCTACTTTTACATTCTTAACATATTACATACATTCCTGCTTATTCTTAATACTACTCCTACAGTACTCCTTAGGTGTATATTCATAAAAAAATTACAAAATATTATACAGTATACATATGGCTATACAAAAATAACACATTCACAATATTACTACAAAAATAGTAACATTTTAAGACGGGAGTCGGGTTATGTTCAGCAATAACGGACTTCACATAAAAAATTAAAAAATATATATATACGGAGGAAACCGAAACCAAACAACTACCAGAGGTTTGAGGAAAGACTTTTTATAATAAATTGAAGAGAAATTAAAATTTATAGACAGTAGGATTTTTTAAATAAGTTTGTTTTTAAAGCCCGTTTAAATTCAGTCAATTTCTGGATATTAGTAAGAGCTGGGGAAGTTTATTCCAAATGAGAGGGCCATTTACACGAAAAGAGCGATCATAGTAGACGACTCGATTCGACCTTGATAGTTCAATTAGACGATTAGTAGCATCTAGATCTGCTGACCTCAGAGTAAGCTGTCTATCACTTAAGTCCTGTCGGATACATAGTTCAGATATATAGGCTGGCGCCATTCCCTGCAATACTTTGAAGGTCAGTAATCTTGAACTCTATTCTTTCAGGGCATCGAAGCCAATGAAGCTGATCCCTTAAAAGTGGGGTTATATGACAATATTTAGATTCTCCAAATATCATTCTCGCCGCAGCATTGAAGATGGACTGGATTCTATTGAATTGTTTTTGAGAGAGGCCAGAATATGCACTATTACAATAGTCCATACATGAAACAATGAAGGAATTTATGAGTGATTTTGCTCCATCCGAGCCGAAGGAAGGCATCTCCTGATTGATTTTACCTGCCTAAGATGGAAAAAACCAGAACTTACAGCTTTTGTAATTTGCGATTCGAGAGAAAGACTTTTGTCTATAGTGAAACCTAGGAATTTTATTTCTGTAGAAGGAATTATATCTGTATCCTGAATAAGTATTGGATTGGAATCAAGGAGACCTTGCCTTCCAGGGGAAGCTATCCAAATAAATTCTGTCTTTGCTGGATTAAGTTTGAGTTTATTGACAGACATCCAACTTGAAACTTGCAAATAGATAACCCTTTAAGGACGGTCCAACACAATCATGCACTCAAATAAAAAATTCCCACGCTTCGCTGGACTGTACATTAGTACAGTTCATCGTTGCCATCGTGATTGATTTCCCGTCATTTCTAGCGGATTGGAGTGCCTACAAAATGGGAGAATTTTGTGTCTAACGGGCTTTGCAAGATAACAGATTTTCTGGTGGATTCGAATAAAATTATTTATTGAAGAAAAAACAAGGTAATTTCCCGGAATTACTGAAATAATGGGAAGTCTTAAGTTGCATTATTTTATTATTTTATCCCCTGGTCGTTGATAGCTGTTGCGTCTTTTGTTCGTGGTTTAGTACTCAAAATCAGCGGAATATCTGGCAGAAATCTATGTCAGTTTTGACAGGAATCTGACGTCACGATCGTGCAGGGATAGTATTTAACCTTGATGTAGCTAGGATTTTTTCAATTATTTTCACACATACCTTTTAGGGTCCTCTTCCAAGATAAAACGCAAAAAAATTCAGGTCTGAAAGGAATATGCTAAAATGGTGGAAATCTTTGTTACTAACATAAATTTAGAGGTTTGAAACCAAATTACACCAATAATAAAATACAAATCGCAATTTTTAAGTTAGACCACTTTAGAATATCACCCCCCATATATCGAGGTTGTCTTGTATTTTTTTGGTGTTTTTATTAAAATGTATTATATGTAAATATATAGTAAATAATGACAGTAAAATTAGTTTTTTGAATCTTCAAAGATGACAAAGTTATGAATTTTCAAAGTGAACTTGGGTAAAACAAATACCCGTGATGTAACGAGACACAACTCACAATTCAAATGGTAGTAGTGGCACGGCAGTTTGTGGTCCTCAGAATGCTCTAGTAATATGATACATTATTGTAACTAACCATCACGCTGACAGAGAGAGCGGACCGCCAAACAACTCGATCTTGGCATACACTTCTTGCTTCATTCACATTCATACATTCTCTTCAGTTATTCCGACTTCTGACATGACCCGACTCAAGTATTTGATTCACTTGATCATCCCATGTCTTCCTCGGGTGTTCCCGACTCCTTCCATTCACATTTGTGTCATATATTTTCCTTGCACTCCTTTCTTCATTCATTCGCACTACATGCCAAAACCATCTAAGAGTCCCTTTCTTAATCTTACTCATTACGCTTACATCAGCCTTACATTATTGTAAATAACATGAAATTTGGTTGCAGGAGACAACCTCATTCTCATTATTAATAAAGCAAGAAATTTCGAGAAAACTTCTGAAATTGTAGAAGATTCAGTAAATGCAAGAGAGTACTATGAATGTAATACCAGTACGTGTGCAAAACAAAAACATTATAAATGTAATTATTTATAATGTTTAAATCCTTACATAATTGTAAGAACAGAGGTAATAATATAATCATGGCATATTATGCTACATGTGTAAAAAGAATGACATTGTTTTCATCAATATGAGCAACAGTGGTTTGCGTGCATATCATGAAACTATCGGAAACATTCCGGATTGTATTCATTTCTTCATATAAGCACAAGAAAAAATACTTGCTCTATGAAACCTATTTTTTTTTTCTATTTTTTATACCCTGATTATTTAAATCCTATCTTAGATACCCTAATTAGGAAAGTCCTGTAAAGTAATACATTAGCAAACATAAAATTTTACATAATAAGCCAAGCAAATAAACTCGTATTTAGGTGAGTTTTTTATTATTATTTTATATACTTATAAAATAATAAAATATACTGAAGAGGTATGCTATTATAGCCTTCTTGTGTCTACATTCCGTGTAGTTGAACACATCTACTACTTCTGCAGTATTACCAACTGCATGCAATCTATAGGTACAACCGAGTATAACATTCTGAATGACTCAGCCGTGATATTATTGTTACAATTAAATAGAATTTTGGATTGAGTAGTTCTCGTTGGTATATGAAAGGTAATTAGGCTGAGTAAATCAGGTCTGTTTATAATACCATCAACAATTTTTTTAAATAAAAGTCTAGTCAGAAACCATAAAAAAAAGTCAGAAAATGTTAATCAAAAGTCATAGAAGGTGGAAGATAATCCTTGCAATACAAGACAAAATAAAATATACAGGTAGGTACTGTACAAGTGTTAATAGATAATGGAATAATCGTGTTTTCTGTGATACATAAGCATTCCTGATTAGAAATGGCCTGAATATATATTTTTCTAATATGTTATGATATAAAATAAGGAAATTGAGAATGAATATTTCTAAGACGAGAAACCAATGATAATGAATGTTCTTTCTATGCTCAAGTTTCCAGGTAAAATGAAGATGGTTTAAAATTAAAATTGTGCAATGTTGGTATATATTTCACATCTGTAAGGTTTATTACTGTTTGAAGAGAGTTCTGTGTCATTATTTTTTGAAAGGTGAATCATAATAAGTGAAAAAATGTGTTCGTAAAAGAAGAAGACAATCCCAACATGTCAATGGTCTATTGACCTGGCCACATAAAATGATGAATAAAATTGACATTTAAATGGTATATTCTCAAGAGATAATATATTATGCATTATATAAGGACGAAAATATTAGCCAAGTTGACATATGAATTAGTTAAATAATAAATTCTCCAGCTAGTAGTTCTAGACAAACATACATCAGCCAATGTATATTTTCCAGACCAAAGAATCGAAAGACGTTTGACGTTAACAATAGCGTGAGAGTAATAATGTACCTAGCTAAAGAACGATTAAAAGGAATAACCTCTTTCCGGATTAGCTACGGTAATTTTAAGTACAATAAGTGTATTCCATGTACTTTATCTACGTGTATCCATATAAAGATGTGTGTGGGAATATACGGAAATAATAAAAAATATACCATAAATAAGACTGCAGTGTAATATTTAAGGAAGTAATTGACATAATGCACACATTCCTACACAGCAATTGCCTTTAAGTTTAAATATGCAGTTTTATCGACGAAATAAATTTTGAATGACAGCGATGACTTACCACTTTGCTCTCCTAAGAATACTAGTTTAAATTTCCTTAAAGGGTTTCCAAAATCGCCGGATGACGACATTTTTAGACAATTAATTAAAACCTAATGAACTAACTCCACGTACTTTCACTTCAATCGTAACACATAAAATTACATGAATCGGTCTAGGTGACAGCGACAGCCACTCCTAGAACACAAAAGCGACGGCTACTAGCTCCGCCACGTTCACCGACGGTCTTGGAACATACTACGCCAACTCACCATTTTTTATATTTGTTTGATAAATCTAATTTATACAGCATTTGGAAAATTAAAAAAAATATATATACATTAGCAATAAGTTAGTTGATTTTTTTCAATTTAATCTAGGTACTAAATCATTAGGAAATGCGATTTCATTTTCTTTAGTTTTTCATATTTTTCAAATGAATGTTAGTGTTGCCATATTTAGAAAACAACATAGGCAACAAAATAAAAATTTTTAAAGTACTTACCCCAATAATATATAAATGTTATATTACGGAAAATACGTTGATATTGATATGACGGGTGCTCGGGCAGTAGGTACTATTCTAGGAATAACGCAAAAAGGGAGGAATAGAAATGCGATCTTAGGTAGTTACAAGTAATTTATTTTTATATACGTGGGATTAGTCTTAAATCTAGAGTAAAACTTAATTAGACATAATAAATTTAATAAAACTAGATACGCAATTACTTAATTCTACCGTTAAAGTCCTTGTACTTAAAATTAGAGGTTCACTGACTTAGGTAATTACTTAATTCTACTGTTAAAGTCTTTGTACTTAAAATTAGAGGTTCACTGGCTTAGGCAAGGTGGGAGGAATTATCATTATAGTCAGGCACTTCCCTTTTAGGTGATGGATGTCCAGAGTCCAGTGGCTGCGTTGTATGTAGAGTCCTCGCGTAGTATCGAGATCGGTAGTAGGTGCAACGCGGCGATAATCAGAGGCCTGGGCGGTCTCCGATGTTGATCTCCGAAGGGCGAAGATCAGCTGCTTCCTTCTGGGATGGAAGCGTAGAATTCTCTCGTCGTAAGAGGACCTGGGCGGCCTCTCCAAGGGGCGAGAATTGGAACCTTCCTGGGCGGAAGGTTTCACTTGGCTGTCTGTCCTGGGCGGACTACTGCAACCGACTCGTCTGTCCTGGGCGGACTACTGCAACCGACTTTTTTGCTTCCTCGATGGAAGACTGCACGCGACTCTCCGTCCTGGGCGGACTCTGACAATCGACTCTCCGTCCTGTGCGGACCCTGGCAATCGACTCTCCGTCCTGTGCGGACCCTGGCAATCGACTGACTCCTAGAGCCCACTGTCCTTCTGTCTACCTGTAGGTATTATCTTTTAAACCGCATTGTTCAGCGGCCTTTGTTCCGTCGGGCAATCCTTTGAGGGGATTATTGCCGTCCCATAAAATCACAAAGGAATTGCGGAATTTCCCAAAATAGCAGTTAAGATTATATTATTTTAGTTACGATTTTTCCTAACAATAGGCTCGGCTAGCCTTTGTACTAAATTCATTTTATGGCCGGTCTAATCTGGGAATTCCTACTATTTAAAATGCACATTTTAAATCTAAATATTTCGGTGAATTCGGTCAATTATTTTAGGTGATTACAAAAGGCTATATCAATATATCCTTTGTAATACCTATAAGTAATGACCGAATTCACAGCATACTTAGTTTCTAAAATGTGCATTTCAAGTAATAATAATTCCCAGACTAGACAGTCCATAAAAAATGCACAAAGGCTAGCCGCGCATATTGTTGTTCAAGCCGGAAACCATTGTAAAGTACTACATCGTAAAGTAAGTACCCTTAAATACTATTTTAGAAAGTCGGTATTATTTTACAAAAGGACAGCAATAAAACCTAAAAGGAAATAAGCGTGTAATAAATGAGCGGCCCGCCAAACAATATGGGTCATAAAAAGATCCCTACAGATAGACAGGCAACAGGACTCTCTGACGAGAGGTCAGTGAGTTTTAGTCTTCCGCCCAGGAAGGTACGTATTCTCGCCCCTCGGAGAGGCCGCCCAGGTCCTCTGACGACGGTGATTATTACGCTTCCATCCCAGAAGGAAGTACGATCTCCGCCTTTCGGAGATCTACTTGCAGAAGTCGCCCAAGCTCTGCACCGCGAGTGAGTTTTACGCTTCCGTCCCAGAAGGAAGTCTGGTCTTCGCCCTTCGGCGATCTACCGTAGAAGTCGCCAAGCTCTGCACCGCGAGTCGACCCCCCCGCTTCCCCCCAGGAAGTTACTGATCTTCGCCCTTCGGAGATCAAACCCCGGAGACCGCCCAGGCCTCTGATTATCGCCGCGTTTGTACCTACTCCCGATCCGGAGGTACTTGAATATCTAGTGCGAACGCGACGACTCTGCATACAAAGCAACCACTGGACCCTGGACAGCCATCAGTAAAAGGAAGTGCCTCTGAACTCTTATGATAATTCTTCCACCCTGTCAGCCAAGTGAATCTCTAACTTTAAGAATCAACTTTCTCGTATAATTAAGCCAGTGAATCTCTAGTTTTAAGAATACAAACTTTTACGTAGATTTAACAAAGTAATTAGTTAATTTTAAGTACAAAGACTTTACAAGTAGATTTAAGTACTTGCCTATCTAGTTTTATTGTAATTTTGTGTTTAATTAAGATTAACTTTAGTTTAAGACTAACCCCACGATTATCAAAATAAATAACTTTTTGTAAATACCTAAATTGCTTTTCAGTTCCTAACCTTTTTGCGTTATTCCTAGAATTATAACCCACTGCTTTACTTAGCGTCTTATCAACGTCATTCAAATCAATATATCAAAAGAAGCGATTCAAATAACATTTTTTCGAGTAGGTAGTTAATTGTTTCAAAAACTTTATTATTTATGAAAAAAGCGCTTTGGTTGGGCAGGAAGTCAGAATTTCTCGAAAAATCTAGCATTGGATAATAATAATATAAAAGATTTCAGGGAGCAGTTTGAAAATGGAGATATAAAATTTTATAAATAATTATTAACAAATTTAAAAAATACATTTATTAACAAGAAAATCTTAGAAATACAAATTCAGTTCGATATGTGCTCATCATGATGGATGTTCAACAAGACATCATTGGAGAATATAAGACCGCACACTTCACACACTTGCGTCTCAATCTCATGGCTACTCAAGTGCTTTTTCAGCAAACTCCCATTTATGAACTGCTTTTTGCAAATACTGCATTCAAATTTATTTCCCACGTGAGTTAAAACATGGCGGGACAGACCGTTGTAGGAGCTGAAACTCTTTCCACAGCTGTCGCATAGATGCTGTGTGTTTTCTAACATATTGGTGTGTTGCTTTATATGCGAGTATAGCTGGTTTCTGTTACCAAATACCTTAGCGCAAACTTTACATCTAAACACACAATATGAATCATCTACGAAATTTGGGCCACCATGTTGCAATTTCCTATGATTCTGCAAGTTGGCTTTATTAGAGTAAACACTTCCACAATCTTCACAAACAAAATGAAGAGAATTCATATTTAATTTCAATTTGACGTGTGATTTGGCGTGGACGTAGAGCTTGTCTTTGGATTGGAATATACTCCCACATTCACGGCACTTATAAACACAACCAATCTCAGCCACAAAATCAGAATGGCATTTCTCAATGTGCTGGTTAAGTCTATCCATTCCGAGGAACTGTTTCCCACAATGGTGGCAGGTACACGCTTGTGTTGTATTGTGAACAATTCTGTGTTTTAACATCTTCTCTTTCGTTTCAAATAGGTTACCGCAGTCCACACAGGTTCTTTTTAAGGCTTCACAACTACCCATATGGTTGGCGAGTCTTTCAAAATCATTAAATATTATTTTACAAGACATGCAGGAATAACATTCATTACTAACATTATTTTTTTCTTTGAGTGGAGTTGTTCGAGATTTTTTCGATAGGAGTTCATTAACAATATCTAAATCAGAATCCAAAACATCAATTTCCATGTGTATCTCGTAAGAATCATCCGGGGGGTTGGAAAAACTAGAACCTTTCATATTCGTTACCTTGGTGACTTTAATGCCACTGTTAACCAACTTATTGGCAACATTGTTCGGGGTTTGGTTTTCACTTGTTAGATATTCCAATGCGGTAAATGTATTTGAATCATTGGTCAGAAGTTCCATATCAAAAGAATTATTACTGCTATCTAGGAATTCGGCCAGGAATTCACTTTCACAGGGGGATTTCAAGTTTTCTCGGTTTGACATTTGTTCTGCAAGGAAAGGACTTTCGGTTGCAATTTGTGCAGCTTGATTAGTCAAACAATCCAGTAACCATCTTTCGCAATGTTTTGAATTTATATAAAAAGTGTAAAAAGCTTGAAGATTGTTGGCACACTTTTCGCAAATAAATTTGGGTAGTAAATCTTCGCAGTTTACATCGATGGAAAGACAAGTAGACAGTTCCAATGTTATGTTGTTCATATTTTCGAAAATAGATATAAGCGGATTAGATTGTGATAAACACAGTCGGCAATGTTTGTCGAAATCTTCGACACTTAAAGAAGATGTATTTATAAAAGGGGCGATATCCATATTTGCAGTAAAATTAACGCAATAACTGCTACTGAATATGAAATTAATGATTTGATTTGACACTTTTGACAGTATTTACAATATTGACAGAAGACAGAAGTGCATAGATATACCACTGTCTATTCCATAGAAAAAAGTGTATTCCATAGAAAAAAAAGCCACCTCCGAAGTGGTGATTAGGGATGTGTGTGTGATGGATATGTATTTTTCGAAATGGTTTTTTATAGTACAGCTTGGCAATAAATTAATAAAGTGAAACTAAATCACCAATTTTTAAATTTACAATTTCTGCATTGCTTGTCCACTAGCAAACCGATATATGTTGTCCATTTTTATAATTCAGAAAGTTACAAAGCCTGTTGTCATTTTTTTCATCTATTCATCCATATTGACAAAAAAATTGTTTTGCAAAAATTTTAGAAGTTTCATCAGCAAGAATTGAAAAACATTTAGTCGGGTTAATTTTTTTTTAAGTAGTTCAAAATTATTTTGTTGCATGAATTTATAAATTTATTTGGTATGTTCCGAGTAACTTTTAAGCGTTTTAAAATGAATGGTCAGTGATTTGAATAAAAACCACTGTAAGATATCTATGCAAAACCGTACTATTTATTTTGTAAAAATTTCTGTAATCTTTTTTGTTGGATTTTGGTTGGTTGGCTCATATTTCAACAATGATCATCACAAAAATAAATTAACCACAAACATATTGGCCGTTTTGGTTAGCAAATATTTTTTCGTAGTACGTAGAATAGATTGGCATAAAAATCTAGAAATAGGGAACTTTGATATAGCCTTTTGTAATCAACTAAAATAAATGACCGAATTCACCGAAAGATTTAGATTTACAATGTGCATTTTAAATAGTAGGAATTCCCAGATTAGACCGGCCATAAAATGAATTTAGTACAAAGGCTAGCCGAGCCTATTATTGTTAGGAAAAATCGTAACTAAAATAATATAATCTTAACTGCTATTTTGGGAAAGCCCGCAATTCCGTTGGAATTTTATGAGACGGCAATAAACACCTCAAAGGAATTGAGCCGAACGACGGAACAAAGGCCGCTGAACAATGCGGATTAAAAGATAATACCTACAGGTAGACAGGTAGACAGAAGGACAGTGGGCTCTAGGAGACAGTCGATTGCCAGAGTCCGCCCAGGACGGAGAGTCGAGTGAAAGCTTCCACCGAGGAAGCACGAGTCGCGTGCAGTCTTCCACCGAGGAAGCACGAGTCGTTGTAAGAGTCCGCCCAGGACGGAGAGTCGGTTGCAGTAGTCCGCCCAGGACACACAGCCAAGTGAAACCTTCCGCCCAGGAAGGTTCCTATTCTCGCTCCGTGGAGAGGCCGCCCAGGTCCTCTACGCTCTACGAATTCTACGCTTCCATCCCAGAAGGAAGCAGCTGATCTTCGCCCTTCGGAGATCAACATCGGAGACCGCCCAGGCCTCTGATTATCGCCGCGTTGCACCTACTCCCGATCCGGAGGTACACGAATACGTAGCGCGAGGACTCTACATACAACGCAGCCACTGGACCCTGGACATCCATCACCAAAAAGGGAAGTGCCTGACTCTAATCATAATTCCTCCCACAATGTCAGCCAGTGAACCTCTAATTTCAACTACAAAGACTTTAACAGTAGAATTAAGTAATTGCTTATCTAGTTTTATTGAATTTATTATGTCTAATTAAGATTTACTCTAGTTTTAAGACTAACCCCACGTATATAAAAATAAATTACTTGTAACTATCTAAGATCGCTTTTCTATTCCTCCCTTTTTGCGTTATTCCTAGAATTATACCAACTGCCCGACGCACCGTCATATCAACTTCAGCGAAAAATATTATGGCTAAAAAAAAAATATATTCATTTGTCGATCAATAAACGTCGAATCTGAATATGCAAGTTTTATTATAAATACATTATACGTAGAATTTATAAATCGATATTAAAAATGAATAAAACATCACCTCATCCACACGCTCTGTTTGGTTGGCTCTATTGGATCGGAGGTTTCTGACGTCACACGGATGTTCGCGTATATATTCTTTCTATGTAAATTCAATCCGTGTGACGTTACGCCCAAAACACCATAGATTTCGTGCATTTTGGGGGGGTTTGAAAAATTCAAAACATCAAAAATATTTTTATTATAACAAACTTTAAAAAAATAAATTATTGTTTAAAGTTAGAAAATCAAGACGGAATAAAAATAAACGGACTGGAGCTCCTTATTACGCAAACATCAAAGAAAAAAAACATTTAAGCAGGGATAATTTTTTTATGTGTTACAATTCTTGTAATAAATGTAGAAATCCTCATTTACACCTTCGATCATAAGTTCAATTTTGTAATTTATTAAGTAAACTTCGAGATCCCATTTTTTCAGTTGATATTCACAATAAATTATTCATGATACTCTTGTCTCCACAAAATTTTAACAACTAACAACAAAATTACTGTAAGGAAACTACGAGACCCAATTCTATACCCATTATTACAAGAGATAGAAAATCACAAGTAAATAAAACAATGTTATTTTTTCCCTTTTCTTTTATTATTTGAAAACATTTTTTTTTAATTTATGAAAACAATACCAGTTGTATGAATAATTTCTTGAGTTGGTGTGATCATGCAGTTATTAGTACGTACTTCACTAGCAATTGTTAAATTCAATCTAGGCACTAATCGTAGCTGCAGTATTGCTTTAAAACGGAATTTATTATTATTTTGCTAAAAATAACACAAATAAATTAACAACGAATGTTTGTGTGTATTAAGCTTTCCATTATATTCTGCAATAAACTTGATTATTACTTGATGCTCCCAAACCATGTTTTGATACACTCAACATGCCTTATTTCTATGTTACTTATATAAAACATACTAAAATATGTATATGAAATAATAACGTGGTAACAATGAATTTAATAGGTGTGTGTATTGTTCAAGTATACAATTATAATCTACTGATTATATTTTTTAAACTTTAATCTAAAGCGATTTTTCACCATTTACGAGTATAAAAAAATATTGTGGTATAAAAAATACATATTTTTCATAGAAATATATATGTACATATTTACGATTTTTATTGTGTTATGTGCTTATTCAAAACAAACTGTATCACAAATAAATAAACCATTCAACTAAAGTTATGTTTTACTATAAATAATAAATGTTTCTTACAAATTTGTTTTGAAAAACGAAAATGGCAATGAAAGGAAAGAATCCTAACATGTAATAATAATGTCACCTGACTATGGGATTGACGATACACATGTTCATGTAAGTTTGAGTATAATGGCAACGCTAACATTAAAGTAGGTAACTACCTAGTAACAGTAATGTATTAAATTCATGGTATATCACATTTTATCTAAAGTTAAGTACCTATACATAGCAATCTTTGTATTTGGATATCAATTCAATTCTATGCTGATTGGCGAAATAATATATCAGAATAAAAAACGGTGAGCAAAGATAGTAAGATAGTAATAATATTATTTTTTGTACAATATACATTCTCCTACTTGAACGAAAAACTTTATTTTTTGTCAAAACACAAACACAACACAATAATAACAAACTGCCATCATTGTGTAATCCTAAATAATTTATTATGGCATTTTAATAAAATTAAATGTGAGCTTCCAGACCACTGTCAATGAAATCTTTGAGTACATGGGAAAATTTATTCGGTTGAATTCTACACCAGTTGTTGAGACCGAGCATGGTGAAGGGAATGGAGTGCTCCATCTTTTCAATCCTCATGGCGTTGATGATTTCCGCTGCGGCTTCCTTCGGCTTGACGATGCCCAAAATACCCGGGAAACGAATCTTGGGTCTTTGGCAGAGACCCGTATCTACGATGTAGGGATAGATGGTGGTGGTTTTAATCTGGAAGAGAAAAAATATTTAATAATTAGGTAAATGTTTATGACATACTAACGTAAGTTAAATCGGCCATAAACAACCCATTTTGACAGTTTGGTAGTCCGTATTGCGTTAATAAGTTAAGTTTGAGTCAGTGGTGGATTCAGAAAAAACTCAAGGGGTCAAAACTCGATATCTTGAGCTACCTTCACTTTTATCGTAATAAAAAATGATCCAGAGTGGAAGATACTCTCAATATCGCCCTGGTGAAAGGCCACCGTTCAGAATTGAAACGTTGCTTGAAATGGCTTTTAGCCGTGTTTGGTGACCAGGTCTGAATAGCCAGGTATTTCCCCTTTTCCCCACCTTCCTTTCCTCCTTCTCCTTCCCCTCCCCAATACCTTCAGCCTCACAACATTCCCCAAATGGGAATGCCATAGTCTCACTGGCTCCAGGAGGTTGGGAGCCGTTTGGAACTCTTGTGCGGTATTCATATAAAAAAAAAAAAAAAATCAAGTCACATGCAAAGTTTATGAAGGTTTTATTTAAACTTATTATACACATATACAAGACAATATCATTTCATAATATAAAAAGTTAACAATTGTGGTTCTCTTCCTTCTCTGTGCCTATTCTTCCGTTATTCTGCCTATACATGCCCCCATATGTATCCACCACTGGATTGAGTTTACGTTAAGAGACGACAAGAGAAGACGCCACGTTTATGAACATTTTCAAAAGTGTCATTAATGGCTGATTTAACTTATGTTAGCTAATGAAAAAGATAAGACTTGGCCCTCTGGATGATAGATCTCCATAAGTTACAAAAACAGATGTTTAATAAATCCTAATAGTATCATAAATGCTCAAAATTAATTGTTATTGGGGGGAAAAACACACTTATCTGGGATTGAAAAAAGTAATTACAAAATAAATAAGATTTATTATTTCAAATGGTAAAAACGATATAGATTAGGCGAACATTTTTATTAAAATAAATCTTCAATAATATGTATTTTCCAAAATGATATATTTTGCGTGCAGAGTATATAAATTTAGCTAATAAACATAGTTTATCTCAAGTGACCTGCCAGGTAAGTATGGTCCTGTATAATATTATCTGCCTATACATAAAATTAATAACCTGTATATTTTAACGTGGCATCACATTCATGGATCAAATGCATTGTACATATAATTGGTAAAAAAAGCGTTTGTACGGCGCCATTGAGTTGTTTTTTCAAAAAACAGCACTATACAAATCATCCAAATATTATTATTATTGTTATTAAAAATAGCCAAGAGAGAGAATGATATGATGATAATGCAATGTTATAATTTTAAAGGGAAACTATGGATGACATTATATCAGAACACTTACATGTAGCTTTCTAGGATCGGCTCTCAACTCCTCTCCGAGTGCTTCCATAAGTCCTCGGACGGCAAACTTAGAACCGCAGTACGGTACCAGGTTGGGTAGGCCGATCACTCCAGCCATGGAGGACAGAGCTACAATGTGGCCCCTGTTTTTCAAAATCATGCTTGGCAAGAAAGCTTTGTTCAACTGGAAAGAAATTGACATTATTAAGTTTATTATTTTTTTTTATCACCAGCACAGTAGTAAATGCAGATAAGAATTGCTTCTACATAACATAAATTAACTGTTGAATTATAAACTACTTGTAATGATTATGTATTAGCGAATAATTAATCTAATATTTTGAATGATTAAACATATAATTTCTTCAAGAGAATGATATTCACTTTGTGGCGTCATTATTAATAAATTAATTAAAATTTATTTTGTATTCACCACTTTATTAATTTACACATATATCTACACGTTTCGAAAGTGATGATTTCTTTATCAGAAATATATAGAATACTAGAAAAAAAATAATGTTATGTATAGACAAATGATAAACATTGAACACAATTATGTAAGAATAGACAAATTATAAACATAAACAAAAATTGATTAAAGTAGGTAAGTAATTAATAAAAAATGTAAAAAAAAATAAATTATGAAACATTGAATAACAAATTTAAATTAGAAATTAAAAAATAAATTATTTTTATTATTAATATTAATATGAAAATAAATTCAAGAGATCTCTATTAAAAAAAAGATTATTAATTATATTTATATCAATATTAATGCTTTTCTAATTTCTAAAATTTCAAATTTGTCTAATTATAAACAGGTTGTATTTGTGTGTAAAATTTTTAAACTCTTATTTACATCAAAATAATGATTTTATTCTTACATTATTGTGTTCTATATTTTATCATTTGTCTATATTTGACATTATTATTTTTTAGTGTTCTATATATTCCTGATGAAGAAAGCATTACTTTCGAAACATGTAGATTATCTGTGTATATTAATAAAGTGGTGAATACAAAATAAATTTTAATTCATTGATTAAACATATTACTGAAAACTTATAAATCTAAATATATGTGATGCTCGCATGTTGCATGGTTTTATGTTCATAGGTCATCCATTAAGATTATGCCTTACCCAGAAGTGAGCGAAAACATTGACGTCAAACATTTTCTTGATTTCTGCTTCTTCATGGTCTAAGAACTGCTTGCAAGGCATGATTCCAGCATTGTTGACCAGTACTGACACCTCTCCTACTTCTTTTCTGATGCGATCAGCCAGCTCCATGACTTTATCACTTTTGGAAACATCGCACCTAGAAGAAAAATATCATTTTGCTGAGCATAGCATTGGAGATACAAAAATGACACAGTCAAAATTTACACAAAGAATAAAGTTTACTCAAAAGAAGAGATTCGTTACAATTATTAATTATTATTTTCAATACTACGCTCAATATAGAATTAGAGCTGTTACTTAGTTAAATAATGAAAGTATATATTGTAACACGGAGGCAATTTAGATCACTCAAACCAAATGATTTTACAATGAATGGATTATTAATTATTTTGTATTTTAATATGTGCACAGACAAGACAAGAAGTATGGGCTTAAATAATTAATTAAAAACTTACACATATGCATGAGCTTTGCCTCCATTGGCTTTGACTTCCTTGACTGTCTCCAGGTTTCCTGCCTCATTAATGTCCACACAGATAATGGTTCCTCCCAAAGCGGCGTACTGAAGACTCAACTCTCTGCCAATTCCATGACCAGAGCCTGTGATCTGTAAGAAAAATTACAAAATTTAGTCACTCTAATTTTCCAAAGGAGTTGGGTATTAATCTGAGAGAAAATAAGTATTAGTACAGAAATATCATACAACATACAAGTGTTGCGTTGTGAATTAATGGAGAAATACAGAATGAAAATAAAGATTTGGAGGCAAGTGCTAACTTTACAAATACTAACATTGCATAAGTCAATGGGTGCAGATATAACATATTGTTTATTTTACTCGTCAATGTTATCAATCACATAAACAATATTACATAAGGTTGTGTTGATTTCAAAATAAACACCCTTAACAAAATTCATCTCAAATTTTTATTTTTTTTTGAAAACCTTTGAAAAATAAAAACAATATTAGAAAGCAGGGGGAATCACTTCTGACATCGATGCTATATATACCATAGATTTGGTTTTAATTGTGCCAGTCTGACGATGCCCGTGATAGGGTGAAACCGGTCCGGTCGAAAATAAATAAGTGGAAAAAAGTTACAAAGGTTTTTTAATAAAAAAAATCATTTTAATAAGGAATTCCACTTGTTTGAACTTTCTATTGCAGCGGTGTGCATTGTTCTTTGGCCAAAGGTAGGCTGTGCGTAGTTTTTCACATTTTTTGGTAAGAACTGTGCATTGAATATTTGAAAACGGCAATTTTTATCATCTTCCACTGATTTTTGTGGCCAACTGAATAAATGCGCGTAGAAATTCCTTACCGTATTCATGAAAAAATGCATTTTGACAAAAAATCTTTTAATTTCTTTTTACAGTTCATTTTTCTAAGGTAGCTACAGCTTTTCATCCATAATGGAGTGCATGCCACTGTTCTATTGCCTGGTTCAATTCTTCTCGAGAACCGCAGGTGCCAACCCATGATATTGCTTTCTACTGTTAATTCCAAAAAGAATTTTATTGTCATGTACCTAAAAGTGTGTAAATATTATGTCCACTTTATTGGAATAACTTATTGAAACTTATACACCTTATTGTAATATTAATCGTTGGGGATAATATTAATAATTCAAGTATGATATTGATCAAAACGATGGAAAATAATTAAGTCAGGAGGTCCTGGGTTCGATTCCCGAATGCGATCGATACCTTCTTATTTTCTGTTTCATATATCATTTGAGATTTCTTTAAAGATTAAGTATATATTAATTAAATTATTTCATAGCATTCGAAATGAATAGGTAGATATTACCAATGCAAGTATAAGATTATGCGCTATCGAAGGGGTGATTTGTTTAAAAAATCTGCACTGTTGAACTAATTGAATTCCATGAAATGGTATTTTGTTTTATGGTACGATGTTTTATGATCCTCGCTTCACACTGTTGTAAACACGACTTGATTGGGTATTTTTTTAAGATAATAATTATTTTGTTGAATGTTCTTTAAAATAAAATCTTACCAGTATAATGTCATCTTTGACTGACTTTGGTTCCATGGGTACAAACTGCTTGTAGATGAATTGAACCTGGGCCAAGGTAAGTCTGAAGAACAGGACCAGGATATCCAGGATGAGCACAGCCACGGACAGAACCTTCGGACCGATCCCCTGCTCATCTTGGCTGTTGAAAGAAAATGGTAAATATTTATTAGTTTTATGACCAGTTCCAATATAATAACGAAGAAAAAATAATATAAGAATGGTTCAAAAGCTAGAAGTAACGCAATTTGAGATGGAAACAAAAATCCTAAAAGATTAGAAAAGGACGAAATTTGGGTACACAATCTAAGGAAATAAACAAAGAGAGCCACTTTAATTGAAAATGCTAAAAGAGCAATTAATATTTTCATTTTGGATAGGTATATCCGAGATACTATTTAAAGATTACAAATAAATTCGGGTAGAATCTTGTAGTCATGATAAAAAGGTAACAGCCAAAAATACATGAGAATTAATTAAAAGTTCTTAGAAATCGAAGTATGATACTGATAAAAATGATGGGACGGATTAGGGTAGCTTTAGCTCGGTGGATGCAAGGTCCCGGATAGAGCATAAGGTCCTGGGTTCGAGTCCCAGCTGCTACCGTCATCTTTTTTTATTTTTTCTCTTCGGTTTCATGTTTCATTTTGAGAGTGGTTAATATTACCTTCAATAATTAAACATTTTTCAATTATTTGGTTTATTTCTAGGATCTTAGACCTAGTGTGGTTACTAAATTCATATAAAATTTGAGTCGATATTAGTAAACTCTTTTGACAGTTCAATATCTTGGTCCAGATAGTCAACGCAAAACACAACACACATTCTCAACTACCAAATAAATAATTAACCATCAAAAGGGCAAAATCAAGTGATTGGAATCGATTGCGGGTATAATAATATATTTGGGCCGTTCCATCAATGTTCAACTACTGATTGATACTTGTTCGCATTTGTCTAGTCCATTCGCCGCACGCTTCTGGTAGTCTAGACGAGTCTAATGACATATGTATAGACCACATGGACCCTTTTCAACAAATTTATACTGCTGTTATAAAAACAAATATACGATTTATGAAAAAGGTTCATTTTCGCGGGAATTAAATGAATAATATTTTCAAAAACATTGCTACGGTTTTGAAAACAAGATTAAAAAGTAAAAAATATTATTTAATGCATTAGAATTCACCATACGTACCCATTTAATGTGTAATGGCCATAACAATAACGATATTATTGGCGATAAGGAAAATTTCGTTGTTTGTGATTTAAAATACAGAGCACAGCGAAAAGGCGAAAAATTCTAAATTATTGAGAAAAATGAATAAACATCAACACAGACATAACCACTCTACAAGAAGAAGAAATGATATAAGACTTCCCTTTCGAAAGAAAACAAAAACGCAAAACTCATTACTACATAGAGCCATGAAGTTCTTCCAAGAAATACCGGACAAAATAAAAGAAGAGGAAAATGTTTTAAAATTTAAGAAGGAAGTGATTTATTTTTATATTTTGTAACTCTTAATTATATATTTTGATTTAAACTGTAATTTTTTGTTTGTTTGTAAGATATATTATGTTCATATTAGAATACATGTAACCAATGTACATGTGCTCTATTTTAAGTTAAATAAATAAATTTAATAAAATTAAAAATAAAAATAATATGATCACGCGCAGCGTGGATTTTTGACAGGTTTACTAATACTAGCGGTTTCACGATGCTTACTTATTTTTATTCATGTATTATTATTTACTTATTGCTATTTACTGATTATTATTTACATATTATTATTATTTAACATTTATTATTTATTTATTATTTTTTACTTATTAATATTTACTTATTTTTATTCATGTATTATTATTTACTTATTGCTATTTACTGATTATTATTTACATATTATTATTATTTAACTTTTATTATTTTTTACTTATTAATATTTACTTATTTTTATTCATGTATTATTATTTACTTATTGCTATTTACTGATTATTATTTACATATTATTATTATTTAACTTTTATTATTTTTTACTTATTAATATTTACTTATTTTTATTCATGTATTATTATTTACTTATTGCTATTTACTGATTATTATTTACATATTATTATTATTTAACTTTTATTATTTTTTACTTATTAATATTTACTTATTTTTATTCATGTATTATTATTTACCTATTGCTATTTACTGATTATTATTATTACATTGTAAAGCCGCTCATCTTAACACAGGACTGACCTAGTGAGATAGTGGCTAATATTTCAGAATAAATAAAAAATATATATTGACACCTAGAAGGCTTCTCCATGTTAATACATTTGTCACATAGTTAATACAAAGGAGTATAATAATATAGTACACACAATAATAATTAGAGTGTAAAAGAAGTAAGTAGGTACAATATAAGTATGTAGCTACAGGGTAATGGATAACAGTTTTACTATGGTTACATTCAGTGGCGTGCTTTGCTCTATGACAAAAGGTAGGCTGTGTATAGATTTTCATGTTGGGGTATGAATTGTGAATTTAATATTTGAAAACAGCCATTATTTTATCATTGTTTGCTGATTGTTATTATTTTATTTGTATTTAAAAAAAAATTAATCATTAACGACCTTTTACATATTGTTTTTACATTAAATTTAGCTTGATTTAGTGCACGATACAGAAAGTAAAGAAGCTTTAAAGTATAAAATAATTAACATGATACATAGTATATCAGTGTGTAACATGTGATATACTCGTACATGTATAATAATAGATGTGCCATGACAAAGAATATAAAAAAGGAACAAGTTATTAAATCGCTGATAATACAAAAAGAAAAATTATGAATAATATGATGTACATGATAAATATGGCCAACAGAATTAATGACCGTACGAGTTGTTACATATTTCTTAGAAATTTGTAGTATTTCAAAAAAATCTATTATCTTTTATTTACTCTTCATGTTTCGTTGTTTTTTCCTGCACGCCACTGGTTACATTATAACTGAAGGTTGTACAAAAGAGTCGCTCAAGTGGTTAAGTACATAATATAATAACATGAGTATAAAATAAGTAAGAAGCTAGAGACTATGTAAGTACTAGTTACAGCGCAATGGGTGGGTAATAGGTATATAATTATGTAAAACCTGAACAGTTGTAAAGCGTAAATAATACAGCAAACCTTTATAGATAAATACGGAAAATAAGTTGAAAAAACAGCATTGTACCAAATAATATACCACAACGATTATACAGTCAATTTTAAATATTTTCTAAACTTCTATTCCGTCCAAAAAACGAAGCACGTAAAAAAAATGTATTTTTTTCTTACCCAATCGAATCGAATCGATTTTTAAAGATAATCATAATTGAAAAGATCGATTGTTGGTATAGATCAATTGGCTAATTTGAAATGTAAGTACCAGGTACTTAGTATTTTAATTGCCGATTCAGATTAGTGTCTATAAAAAAACGTTAACCACCAAAAAATACCCCGCCATATAATATATATCTCTATATATAAAAATGAATGTTTGTTTGTCTGTCTGTCCTCGATTTTATCGAAAATTACTCTACCTCTACATCTTTCGCTGAAAATAGCACAGTTTGTTCTTATTAGTGTCCGGAAGGTTTAGAGAGTAGTTTCAATGAAATCCAATATGTAAAACTGTTGCTATAACGTTTGAAAATGAGTATGAAAAACATTGAACCGCCATGTTGTATTTAGGTTAGTCCATAGATATGCCACTCTGGTTAGCCACAGATTACATATTCAAAAGGCGAAGGTTTGTTTGGGTAGAATACTTTCAAAACCGAAAACACAAGTAGGTATCTACTTAAGAATTTTATTATTTAGATAAAATAAATGTTTGGAATGAAACAAAATTTTCAAATTATTTCGTTGTTTAGAGATAGTAATACCCGTCACAAGGCATTACTTTCGCTGTCAAATCAATCATGGCACCAAAACGACAAGCAAGAATTCACAACTTCATGACTTTATTCCAAAAAAAAAAAAATCCCGAGCAAGGCTGGATACACATCACTAGTATATATAAATTAGCTGCCGTGGTAAAAAAATACTATCTATCACCTTTGGAAATGTGTTTTTTTTTCTTTTTATTTTCGGGAGATCATTCCACGTTATAGCAGTGAGCGAAATATGTTATCTAGGTACAACATACAAAATACAAAGCACTGTTTACTATCGTAATGCGATTATAAGTAGGTAATATTGAAATCTCCCTGATAAAATATTGAGGTTATGTTATGGTCCATTTTAAAGATATTGTTTGGTGTTACTAACAGACAAACAAGTTGAAGGCAGGGGTCAAGATTTTAAAAATTATGTGACTTAATGATGACATCAGCGATAATATATTTAATATTCATATAAGGATTAAGAGGAACGGCTGCGCAGCCTGTTTCGTACAAAACTTAAATTTGGATTTGAGGCCAAAATACCAATCGAAACTGAATGATATTTTTTTAAATTAAAGGTATAGTAAATATCTAGTATGGATTAGAAGTATTTTATTTATTGTTTATTTTAAATGATGAAATAAAGGCCAACTTTGGAAATTACATGCGGGTTAATTGTATTTTTTTTAATGTCATATTTCCTATGTAAATATGAAGTGGGGTATAAACCCTATAAGGCTTACTTGCGCGAATTTCTTCGTGGTTTATTCGAAGGACCAATTCCCATAAAATTATGTCATCAGTATCTACAATTATTTTTAGAGAATAAATATCACCCCTCTTAATCTCGCAATGAACGGTATCCTAAATATATACAATTTGAGCCTGTGGGACATCAATACAGAAAAAAACCGTAAATGGAGAAAAGGTATGAAATTACTCCGGTACAGCTTCCAATCATTCACTTCAATAGTCACCAGTATCCCATTACAGTCTCCCGACACTCCCGTATATAAATCATTAAAAATATCATTCGAGATTTAAATACCAAATGAACTCGAAATCAGGTATTAAGGCGGGAGAGGTTGGTAGGTAGGAAGGAATATATATTGAGATTTACTTATTCATCGTTACCAAGCAAGAACCTACACGTACCCCTTACAAATATTGTTTCTCAGAATCTAGATTAATAGAACTGTTTGTTTTCCGAATAAAGAAAAATAAATATGTAGGTATATGAGTTAACAAATTATATGCCTACTTTGCTCCATAGTAAGTCCTCAAACATAATATACCTAGTTAGAGTAATGCGATTGGCCATTACTAGTGTACCTACTACCTACCTCAAGATGCTGCGGCGGCCTCAGACACGTGTCGTGTGGGTAATTGAGCACACATATTAATTGCCCAATCTATGTACAATTGATATAAGAATTGTACATCATTTCGTCTGAGGTCAGTTCGACCTAGAAGGCAACCTTTAAACCCAATACCCACCAATTACCGATAAACTTCATAACATAACATGTCGATACGATATTTCATTTTATATTATTGATAAACAATACGTAAATACGTCATTAAATTCCGCACCCACGCTTTGCAGAATTTGCAGCCCAGGAATATATCCAAAACGTTGTTGCCAGATAAACGTAGGTATGGGCTAAGTACTAAAATATTTTAATTAAAAATTACTTTGTATTCACCACTTTATCAATATACATATATCAACATATTTCGAAAGCGATACTTTCCTCATCAGGAATATATAGAATACTAAAAAATAATAATGTCAAGTATAGACAAATGATAAACATAGAACAATATATGTTAATATATTTGACAAATAATAAACATAGAGCAATATATGACAATATATGTGACAAATGGTAAACATAGAACAATATATGTTAATATATGTGACAAATGGTAAACATAGAACAATATATGTTAATATATGTGACAAATGATAAACATAGAACAATATATGTTAATATATGTGACAAATGATAAACATAGAACAATATATGTTAATATATGTGACAAATGATAAACATAGAACAATATATGTTAATATATGCGACAAATGATAAACATAGAACAATATATGTTAATATATGTGACAAATGATAATGTTTTAATATTACCTACTTTTATTTATATATAGTTGGTGATAGATGTGTCCAATTCATCGATGTATAAACAACTGATCTATGATCCGTAATGTTTTAATATTGCCTACTTTTATTTATATACAGTTGGTGATAGATGTGTCCAATTCATCGATGTATAAACAACTGATCTATGATCTCGGCTTTTAATATTACCATTTTGTTTATAAGGTTGTGTTGGTGACAGATGTGTCCACTATCGATGTATAAACAACTGGGACTATGATCTGCAATGCCTTTAATATTACCTACTTTTATTTATATACAGTTGGTGACAGATGTGTCCACTTATTTTGAGCTATACAGTTGGCGACAGATGTCCACCTCCATCGGATGTATAAAACAACCGATTCATGATCCGTAACGCCTTATCATTACCTACTTTATTTATACATTGAGATAGATGTATCCAATTCATCGATGGCGTAAACAATCGTTCTATGATCCGTAATGTTTTAATAATATTACCTACTTATTTATCCCAATCTGTACCTAACAACTGGGATTTGGCGATCCGTAATGTTTTAATATTACCTACTTTTATTTATATACAGTTGGTGATAGATGTGTCCAATTCATCGATGTATAAACAACTGATCTATGATCCGTAATGTTTTAATATTACCTACTTTTATTTATATACAGTTGGTGATAGATGTATCCAATTCATCGATGTATAAACAACTGTTCTATGATCCGTAATGTTTTAATATTACCTACTTTTATTTATATACAGTTGGTGATAGATGTGTCCAATTCATCGATGTATAAACAACTGATCTATGATCCGTAATGTTTTAATATTACCTACTTTTATTTATATACAGTTGGTGATAGATGTATCCAATTCATCGATGTATAAACAACTGATCTATGATCCGTAATGTTTTAATATTACCTACTTTTATTTATATACAGTTGGTGATAGATGTGTCCAATTCATCGATGTATAAACAACTGATCTATGATCCGTAATGTTTTAATATTACCTACTTTTATTTATATACAGTTGGTGATAGATGTGTCCAATTCATCGATGTATAAACAACTGATCTATGATCCGTAATGTTTTAGTATTACCTACTTTTATTTATATACAGTTGGTGATAGATGTATCCAATTCATCGATGTATAAACAACTGATCTATGATCCGTAATGTTTTAATATTATCTACTTTTATTCGTCTAGTTAGGCTATTTTTAGTATGACATAATACGAACATTGTTGAAAGAAAAAAAACGAGCTTCGTAGACATGAGTATATACAGGTACTTTAGCATGAGAATCTATGTAGTTCGCAACCTCCAGCTCCTGCTCAGGGCCGGCACCGGCTCAAAGGCAAATACGTTGACCACTACGCTACGGAGGTCGCTAATTACTAGTTACGTAACGAGGAAAGTAACGATCGTTAGTTTAATGTCCATATCGTGAAAATCGCCCGACGCATTATTTTTGTAAAATGTCTGCAATCGCGTTCCGAGTTGACTCGAAAATAATAAGAGTATGTGTTGTGTAAATTGCATGCCACAGGGGTCAGCCGTGAAACCAGTGTCAGTACCTACTAACTACTAACTAGGTGAGGCCTATCAAATGTCTACTTCTAGATTCCAACATACCTAATACCTAATAAAGGCACCTTGTATTTCAACTTGTGTAGACTCATTTAATCACTTCTTCAATGGACGCAATTCACTTTCTGACATTACTTTTAATTAAATAATTAAAAATCATTTTCTTCAAGAAATGTATAACTATTTTGAGGCTTCATTAAAAAAAATCTTCGTTTACACCACTGTTGAATATATAAATATCAACATGTTTCGGAAGCGAAGCTTCCCTCATCAGGATACACAGTATTCTAAAAAATAATTACAAGTATGGACAAATAATAAAAAATGAAAAATAATTATTTATTTATTTACGCCCATTACAGGCTTTACATAGACATTTACAAATAACATTGATAACGTACATAATATGTAATATTAAAGGAAATAACATAATTTGACACTTTTATCCAGAGGTAAATAATTTCAAATAACCTAACTCACCTCGTTGAAAAAACCCTACTGATGCATGCTTGTACTGTAACATTGATGTGCCAATATGTCAACAACATTAAATATTTAATAATAATAATAATAATAATTGGATGATTTGTATAGCGCCGTTTTTGTGAAAAATCACATCAAAGGGTTCTCGAGATGTTGAATTCGTCGCATAGGGGAATAATTACGTAAGAATAGACAAAAAATAACAATAAGTGATGAATGTGGGTAAGTAATTAATTAAAAATGTAAAAATAATTTTTTTTTAAATAATCAAAAAAAAAAATTATTGACATTTTACAGACTTAATCGCGGATGGTACGAAAACTCAGCTATCATGGAGAGCATTTATTTCTATGTTCCCGATAGTTATCTCCGTCACCGACAGCATGGACTGTTTTATCTCCCGGCTAAAAGGCTTTAAAAGGAATAAAGAATTGAATTGAATAATATACTTTTCCCAAATAAAGCTCGCTGTTTGTTACGCAGGTCGGGTAGCCGGTTGAATAACGAGGCTCCGTGTTCTATGACTCTCATCACAGCTAGAGTGACCACACCGGTGTAGTGTTTCAGTTACGCAATGTTTTTTCTTCTCCGCCGAAAGAACCCGATTGACATACATCTCGTGGAACCGGTTCAGATTGCGGACCAAGGTTAAACTTTGCACGTTCACTTTTGCGTTCAACCTTATAGTTATGTTTTTGAACCGTGCAACGTTCATACCGAGAATAGTTTAGTTTGACTGATGAGAACCCGTGAAGTTATGAAGGCACCGTTTGTGCAATATTAGAATTGCAAGAATCGCAATCACTGGTTTTAAGATCGATTCATAGAATCTGTGAATTCAAAGTTGCCCCGATGTTAGATTTGCAGGAATCAAAATCATTAATTTATAGATTAACAGAATCTGTAAATTCAATTAATTATTAACTGTTTTTTTGTGTTTAATAAACTGTAAATTCAAAGTTAGTGAATTGTTAAATAATTTGCACGAATCACAATCACTAGTTGCTGGATAGAACGTGGAAAGACAAAATAAACTGTAAATTCAAAGTTAGTGAATTGTTAAATAATTTGCACGAATCACAATCACTAGTTACTGGATAGAACGTGGAAAGACAAAATAAACTGTAAATTCAAAGTTAGTGAATTGTTTAATTATTTGCACGAATCACAATCACTAGTTACTGGATAGAACGTGGAAAGACAAAATAAACTGTAAATTCAAAGTTAGTGAATTGTTTAATTATTTGAACGAATCACAATCACTGATATGGGAAAGACAAAAATAAACTGTAAATTCAAAGTTATGAACTGTTTAATTATTTAAAATGGAATCATAATCACTAGTTGCTGGATACAGAACGTGGAAAGACAAAATAAATCGCAAATTCAAAGTTGTTAAATTGTTTAATTTATTTGTGAATCACAATCACCAGTTGTGGATAGAACGTGGAAAGACAAATAAACTGGAATTAAAGTTAGTGAATTGTTTAATTATTGCACGAATACAATCACTAGTTGCAGACAGAACGTGGAAAGATAAAATAAACCAAATTCAAAGTTAGTGAATTGTTTAATTATTTGTAGAAGATAGAACGTGGAAAGCATAAAAATAAACTGTAAATTAAAGTTAGTGAATTGTTTAATTATTTGGCACGAATCACAATCATTGAAGACAGAACGTGGAAAAAGACAAAATAAACTGTAAATTCAAAGTTAGTGAATTGTTTAATTATTTGTAGGAATCACAATCACTAGTTGTTGGATAGAACGTGGAAAGACAAAATAAACTGTAAATTCAAAGTTAGTGAATTGTTTAATTATTTGCACGAATCACAATCACTAGTTGCTGGATAGAACGTGGAAAGACAAAATAAACTGTAAATTCAAAGTTAGTGAATTGTTTAATTATTTGTAGGAATCACAATCACTAGTTGTTGGATAGAACGTGGAAAGACAAAATAAACTGTAAATTCAAAGTTAGTGAATTGTTTAATTATTTGCACGAATCACAATCACTAGTTGCTGGATAGAACGAGGAAAAACAAAATAAACTGTAAATTCAAAGTTAGTGAATTGTTTAATTATTTGTAGGAATCACAATCACTAGTTGTTTAATAGAACGTGGAAAGACAAAATAAACTGTAAATTCAGAGTTAGTGAATTGTTAAATTATTTGCACGAATCACAATCACTAGTTGTTGGATAGAACGTGGAAAGACAAAATAAACTGTAAATTCAGAGTTAGTGAATTGTTTAATTATTTGCAGGAATCACAATCACTAGTTGTTGGATAGAACGTGGGAAGACAAAATAAACTGTCAATTCAAAGTTAGTGAATTGTTAAATTATTTGCACGAATCACAATCACTAGTTATTGGATAGAACGTGGAAAGACAAAATAAACTGTAAATTCAAAGTTAGTGAATTGTTAAATTATTTGCACGAATCACAATCACTAGTTGCGTGGAAAGACAAAGTAAGCGGAATATTATTATTAGTACGAATCACCAGTGGCGCACCCTAGAAATTGATCACCAGTGGCGCACCCTAGAAATTGATCTGGGGGTATGGAATACCCCCCAGAAAACATGGGATCTGGGGTAAAAAATGCTGAACAATTAAAAGCAAAATGATGGCTTTATACTTGTCCACTGCCTGTGGGCATATTGTTTATCCCTTGCCTTTGTGTTTAACTGAATAATCTACTGACCTTTCAAACATAACACAAAAAAGCATATTGAATGATCTGTACTCGATTTTGCGAATGGCTGTGAGAAACAAATAATAGCCGGATAATAATAAAGAAAGCATTAATTATGCATTTCAGAAACTTTTTTGATTTTATTTTTTTGAATACGCTACTTTAATATAATAAAAAATGAACATTTAAGGGAGAGTGCAGAACACATACCTTAGTTAGCCTCATGAAGAAACTACGCATGCGTCAATATACAGGCATCGTACCGTGCCACGTTACTTGACACTGGACAAGTGGCGAAACAAGCGGGGGAGAGTCGTACTAAATTTGACGGCGTTCGGGCGAAATATTTTAAATAGCAAAAATAAAAATAATAATAATGTGTTTATTTCTGCTGAACAAAGCGGCGAGTGCAATACTCTGTCTGTCATATAAAAGAATACATCTAAATAAATTACACGATGTCGAAATAGAATGTAAAAAAAAGATTAATAAAAAAGGGTATAATATACCAAAAGATATAATAAATAAAAAATACATAATGAATAAATATGAATAATAAATAAAAAGATGTAATCAATAAAATGATATAATAAATGAAAAGATGTAATAAATAAATGACCAGAGTTTTAAGGTTTTTCACTGATCACCGATATATTTCTTTAAAATGTCAACAAAACGTGACTTTTTTGGTCAGGGGGGTGTTTCACACCCAAAGCACCCCCTCTTGTTTAGTTTAACCGATAAGCATCTATGAGGACCATCGACCAACAGTATCATGAGAATGTATTATGTAGTTACGTATGTGCAATATAGGAATTGCAGGAATCACAAACACTGCTTTAAATTACAATCATATTTAGACAAAATAAAATTGAAATAAATCGCATTAAAGAGATAGTTTACGCAAGATTAAATTGACGATAATTGCAAAATTTTGTTTTAGGAATATATTAGTTGGCAAAAAGGAATTTCAATGAAAAATATAATGACTTTAAAAATATATATTCATATAGATCAGCAAACGCCGATTCTGTACGTAGAATTTATAAATCGTTATTTAAAAGTGAATTTATCAAAACACCTTGTTATGTTGGTACCATTGCATTCGGAAGAGCTGACGTCACATGCGCAATCTGTTTTTGGATTAGTATGAACATTTTTATTTTTCTTTTTGTTTTGTATTTTAAATATGTATTTTTTTAGTTTTGGCGAAATTTAAACTTAATTTGGGTGACTTTTAGCTCTATAATTGTTGTCCAACATAAAAATTTAAAAAGGCTATTATTAATTAAAGAAATTAGAGTATTCATGAGGAAACCAATTATCAACACGGATATTAATGATAATGTTAATGCTCAATACTATTATTATTATTATTTGAGTTAAAGTTTCTAAAAGGGTACATCATTTTATTACTGATGGTTAGTTATGTATTACCATAATTAGAATATAAAATTATGTACGATAAAGCTCATCCATGTTTTGACATTTGACATTCTAACCTCAAAACTGATCAAAACCGATCGGCCGTAGATTTGGAGTGTTTTGGCAGGTTTTGATAAATTGAAACTTTGAAAATTATTTTACATATGAAAACTAACTTTAAAAAAAAAAAACAAATATACTGGTATTTAAGTTTGATGTCATTATGAAAAAATAAATAAAAATTGGACTGGACCTCATTATGAAAACAAAATCACTGTTTTTCTCGAGTGTTATAAATACTTACAATAAGAATTGCGGGGTGTAGTGAAGGTAAAGATATTTTCTGATTGAATTATAACAACGTAAATATTTTTTCAACATTATTTCAAACTGATGAGACAAGACAGGTATTGTCGTCAGATAACACTAACCGTTTCTAGCAAATAATATGGCAGATATAAAAATATCATATTATTATCGGCAGGTACGCGGCTATTTCTTGTTCATTCCGGTGGGAGCCAAAGAGGATTAAATAAAGTCTAAGAACTCAATGAATGAGTAGGTAGATGGGTATCTACCATCTACTGCAGGTTTATGCATCCGTGACCTGCTGAATATTGCAACTGATTTTCAATAAAATATACAAGCAAAAAGCTACAGAATGCGTATGTGTTTTCGTGCGCATGTATGTGTGTACATATAAAAAAATTTAAAAAATGTATGTTTTTGTGATCTAATCCCTACGCATGTCTTTTTCTTCGTTTTATCTTCTACTTTCTTTTATAATTGTTCCAATTGTCAGCATGTTAATATAATTAATATAATAAATCCATATGTTTACACTAGACTTCATACAAAGTAACTATACTCCATTGGTCACCATGAAACAAGCAACCGCCTAGTATGGCGATCTAATGTATCTAATCCATGTAAATGTCTCCATTAAATATCATGTATTTTATAAATAAATAAAAAAATAAAAATAAAACAATATAAGGCCTCTGGCACTTCCCATAATATTAGGATGAAATTAAAGCAATTTTTATTGACTTTTATTTATTTAATTTTACAACAGAAAAAAAAATACAATTCAAAAAGTCCCGATAAACTACTTTTTTGTATTAATTCATAAACTAAAGTTTTTAAGATAAGTTTTTTGTGCATAGCGCAAAGGGTAACAATTATTTTTATAAACAATAATTATTAGCCTGAAACACTCATCCAAATTGAAAAAACCTTCCGAGCAAAGATAAATGTCGCCGGCAGGACTCGAACCCACACCCTTCTAATATCCGGTCAGATGCTTTGTAGTTTGTCTAACGGGTGCTTGTTATTTAAAACAAAAAATTTACAGACAAGGTTACAAAATATGTAAAATAAAAACATTAAAAGCATATGTAACAAGCTTAAAACATAAATATTTATAAAGAATATTTTCTCTTATCAGGAACCATTAATCCTTCATTAAAATTGAGACGAGTATTGTAAGTCTGCTCTAGTCTATTTGTATTATATATAGGGTTATTAATGTCCTGAAATATAATTTTGTACCACAGAATTGATCTAACTGAAAGAATTTTGAGACTGATAAAAGTATGGAATATTATGCCTTTGTTCGTGTAAACTTTTATGACCTAATAATTTAACCAGTGAATTTTGTACTGATTGAACATGATTGATGTTTATTTTACAGGTAAGTCCCCAGGCTGTAATTCCATACCTTATAGCAGATTCCGCTAATGATAAATAAATTATTCGAAGTGTACAGATTGGAACAAAGAATTTTAATTGAAATAATCTACTAACAATTGATCTTAATCGTACACAAACCTTATTTATTTGTAAATCCCACTTGAAAAAACGATCAATAATGACACCTAAGTAAATTAAATGTTTTTGTTTTCAATTAGTAGAACTCATTTAATTTTTTTAAATATATAATAATGTTTTCATAAATTTCTATTTTACTTTTTATTATTGTGAGAGCTGTTTCGGTGTTCAAGGCCATTTTAAAACTGTGATTAAGCAAACATTGTGATGACTTATTCACATGATTTTCTTTCCTCCCAACCAATTTTAATTTGGTCGGAGTTAAAAATAATTTATTAGTAGTAAAACCGATATAGTTAGAAAATAATTAAAAATTCTCTATTCTGTCAGGTACTTACATTTATAATGTGTTTTCTTAGCATTACATGACAATATTTACTTAAATGATTTGTATTGACGTGGATGCTATTGACTTGTGTTATATTGTTTGGGTCGTATGAAAAATACTGAGTAGCGGGGAATAAATAATTTTCCTTACTTTATTAATTAATGTTATATTAGGATAATTCGTTTGTTTATTAATTTAGAATTGTTTGAGTAAATTTAATCTACCCTTTCTTTTTATATGTGTAAAGGTTTAGGCTCGTTATTGTCAGGCGGGACGTGATTTCATTACCAGCATTGTATTCCACGCTGGAACATTAGTTAAGGGGTCAATAACCGCAAAGTCTTCAATTGAACTAATTGTCTTTACTTCACCGGAGGTACAATGGACTTGGTCGAGCACTAAATCAATATCCCGAATATGTTTTAGATTAGATTCATGTGGTTGAACATGATCTTCTAAAACATAGAAATCGATAGTTTCGTATCTGACAGTATTGGTACCAATCAAAATGGTGGTTGCTTTTATTACGAGGACAACACTGCGATTTCAAATTATAATGGAACGTGGTTCAAATTGCTTCGTGTGTGTAAAATATATTTAATATGTTATTAACTATTTCCTGCATACTCTTCGGGCTGCATCCCTGAGTTTCGTCGTCGGCTTATAAAGCTAAGTGATACGTAACTCAATCTTATCAATATTACTCAATAATGCTATCTTTTTTTTAGTACTCAATTTTAAACCCTTTTTTTCCTCATTGCCCCAACCAGTATACAACCAGTATCATACATAACTGTTTACTCTATAATATTTGTTTTTCTCATCTCTTCACAAGTACTTAACTATTATACTATACTCAAATTATCTGGTATACGTAAACGATTACTCTATATTTTTTTCTTAATTCTTTGAACTTAAGTATTATTCTATATTAATTATTATACACACAATTACTGGTACACACAATTGTTTATTCCGTACTATTCTTGACATCTCTTTATATTTAATTATTATACTTTTTTTCTATTTATATTATATTAACATACTATGTCAATACTAGCTTTTTCCCTTCTATTTTTATGAACTAAACTTGTCAATTTGACTGTCCTATAACGGGATTTGTTCCAAGTTGTGCAGTCAAAGCTTTCTTGGTGTTTCAAATAAATATATGTATATTTTTTTTTACATAAACATTAATAAATCAGCCTCTTATATAACTGAACCTTATATTTTCCTGATGTAGGAAAGCATCCAATGATAAACAATATAGCTACTGTTGAATTCGAATGGTTGAATTGAACACTTATAAAATGAAGACATAATTTCTCTCGACGCCACCTATTGAGGGATTTAGCCGTTACAAGCCTTCCTCATACTAATAAAGTTGGTTGTTTACAGGTGAAATATAATAAAAACCCGTAATTATTGAATGAAACACTAGTATATATTGATTAACTTGGCGGGTTTGCGATAAGCCGACGTAGCTCAATGGTAGAGCATCTGACCGGATATTAGAAGGGTGCAGGTTCGAGTCCTGTCGGCGACATTTATCTTTTCTCGGAAGGTTTTTTCAATTTGGATGAGTGTTTCAGGCTAAAAATTGTTGTTTATAAAAATAATTGTTACACTTTGAAAACTGTTTAGTTCAGAAGATATCGGCATGACCCAACAACATCCTCGGTTCAACTATCCCCAAGCTACCATACTTAGTTTTATTATTTACGTACCTAATATATTTCTATGCAAACGTCCAGAAAAAACGAAGCCTTTTTTTTAAATGCATCAAATCATTGGACAATGAATTTGTGCCGTTCATTGTAATTTCGACAAATACTTTTCCGACATCCGATGCTAAAAGTTCAAAATGATTTTAATATTTCAATAAATTGTGTACGCGCCTACCACGGTCGGATCAAAAATAGAATTTAAGCTTTCTTATATCGATTTCTGAAATATTCCGCTGAAACGTGGCTCTAACTGAAATTACGTCTCTGACAACTGACTTCACAAATGTCAAAAATGTGGTTATCACTGGTTTACATGGTTTTAAATGGTAAATAACAAATATTGACGTTTATTGTTTAACCTTGCTTAAATTATATGTACATCTGAAGAATTATTAACCTTCAATAGTGCGTGTCATTTGTTGTCTTCTGAGTTCATCGGCCGTAACCTTCGGGTATAGTGAAGGTCGCAGCAGTTCGCGTGGCAGATATAGTGACGAATTGAAGAAGTAGTACAAACTGAATGCCAGTGGCGACTCACACATTTTTACGATGGTAGTCTAAATCATAAACATTTCTACATTAGAAAAGGGTAGGAAAGACTTTGATCTTATTTGCATTTTTTAAATAATTTATTATATTGTTGACTCACCTTCTTCGTTGCAACTCATCCAGTTCAACATCGCTTGCCGTAGACTCAGAAAAAATGAATTGTCTTTCCTCGGTAAACACTACTAATTAAGGGTACCATTCTCCACTGTCCAGAATGTCGAGATTTGTTAACTTTAAACCAGGGCCTTGAAATTTTTGGTACCAGTCTGAATGATTTTTGTAGGGCTTTACGAAATTAGAACTGGAAGATTATCATTTCGAATGTCTAAAATCATGGACTCTACTAAAACTATGTTCAGGCTTTGACTTGAATGTTCTCTCAAATGTATACTTTTGTCATTGCTCCATTCTTGCATTATGTATGTGCTGTTCTTTTTATGTAACTTTTGTTTATGTCATTTATTGTTATGTATTTTGTGAAATAGGTCATTGGTCCGTAAATAAATTAATGAATAAACTGCAAATATCAATATTTTTTAATAGTTTTCATGTAAAATTTCGTTTACAAAATGTTGTGAAAATATATCAGTTCCCTATGTGCCTCATACACTTATTCTGAACGTACCCATCTATAATTATACCGCGACGCATTATACTCCCATTAAAAATTAAGGCACATTAAATTTGTAAATAAAGACGTTTTTTACATAGAGTTTGAGCCAAATATGGTGGTCGCTGAGTTAACATTTTTTGCTGTCAAAGAAGATTCGAAACTCGAACATAATCGGCCCAGCATGATTGTCAAAACTGTTCTGAATGCGCTAACAATAAGGACCTCCAGTTCAATTTTTATTTTATTTTTTTATCAGTAATGACGTTAAAATTTAAATACCAGGATATTTCGTTTTTTTTCATAGTTAAAATAATTATCAAAGTTTCAATTTTTCAAATGCCGCCAAAACGCTCCAAATTATACCCGGTCGGTTTTGAGGTTAGAATGTTAAATGTCAAAACAAGGATGAGCTTTACCGGACATAATTTTATATTATATTCATATTAAACTATATAAATAATCATAAATAATAACATTATGTACCTTTTTAGAAACTTCAACTCGAAGAATAACAATAGTATTGATCATTAACATTATTAAAATATCCCTACTGACAATTGGTTCACTCATGAACACTGTAATTTCTGTTATTAATAATAGTTTTTTTTTTATTTTTTTTTTTATATTGAACAGTTATAAAGCTTAAAGTCATCCAAAATAAGTTTAAATTTCACCAAAAAAATACATAATGATACAAAACAAAATCGAAAAATAAAAATCTCCATACTAATCCAAAATCAGAATACATACGTGACGTCAGATGTTCCAAATACAATGGTACCAATATAACGAGGTGTTTTGATGAGATGATTTTTTATTCACTTTTAAATAACGATTTATAAATGCTACGTATGTAATACGTTTAAAGTCATATTATTGGAGTTCTTTATTACCGTTAACAATTTAATTATTTTCATATCCAACAGCAGAAGGAATAATAAAAAAGAACCAAAATTTCACGTCAGATCATTTTCTTTGTACCTTTAACACGAGTCCTTCCTACTGAATATGTGCTATACATTAGGTTGACAGTTGACACCATATATATCATAATGACAGTGACGACAATTAAAATGATGTTGTATTGGTATGAGTACAATATAAACACGGCTACTCAAGTACGTAGGCACACATAATAAAGAAACAAGTACTGCGAATGCGGTAAGGATCTCGAAATCGTTCCGGATTCCTTAATATATAAGTGGAAACTTGTATTTTCATTTTCGTTACGTTAATATTTGCTTATGGAATAATTTGAGTAGTAGTCACCGTGCTTCTTAAAATTCAAAGGTCAAATTTATGATGCGTAGTTAAATAATGAATATGTACCCAGATTCGACCTTAAATAGATCACAAGCAGGTGTAAAATAATTGGGCTACCAAATCATATGGCCCTTGTGCTATGAAATGAATGTATGAAATAAGAAATCAAATGCATTATTGTAATACTTTAGGGTCGACTGTTTCACATAGATGGCACTCTCGGCAAGACAGTACAATAGCCATATATGAGAACCTCTCAAGGTCAGGGAGACAGATTATTATCATTGAAAAAGAAGGAGATTAGCTTATTGGCCCTTTGGATCCATTGTACAGAGATTCCGTGTATCTTGTTATATATTAATAAATACGCAAGTGTTTGTTGAAATTTGCTCCATATAGGTAGCATGCGAGTATGCGTCCCCGCCCAGTGGCCTCTCCATCCTCTACAACCTTCAGGAGTAAATATCACAATGGCTACCCTGAAAGCATGCTTACCTTGACAACGGGCGTACGAAATTAAAGGATGCAATTACAAATATTTTTTTATTGAATTTTATATTTTTAATTTACAATCCACGTGCGTGTTTCTATGAATGTTGATCAACGAGGGTTGTTACAATGTCACAGTGATCGGATAAATCAACACACGTGTGAATCGGTGACTTTTTAGGCGATATAAAGTCATTGAAAGTACAAAAACATATCCGAAAATCTAACCTATCCTAGTGAATATTTTATTATAATAAAAAATAAAATTAATTAGGTTAGGTTAGACTAGGAATTTTATGACTTTATATCGCTTTTAAAAAGTTTGCCGATTCATACGTGCGTTCAATTATCATGGAACCCAATGTCACTATTATACCCCACGGAAAATAATAGTAATATGTTGTCGTATTTATGTAGGTAAGGGCGTGAGGGGGCGGAAATCCAATTCTCTTACCTCTATTCGGTGGTTGAACCAAGTTTGCGATAAGGAACTTCAGTCCAATTTTTTTAATTTTTTTTATCAATAATGTCGTTCAAACTTAAATATCAGTAACTTTCGTTTTTTTTTAAGTCAGGTTTCATAGTTGAAATAATTTTCAATGTTTCAATTTTTCAAAGCCCGCCAAACGCTCCAAATCTATGGCCGGTCGGTTTTGAGGTTAGAATGTCAAATGTAAAAACAAGGATTAGCTTTACCGTACATAATTTTATATTCTATCTGTAGTAAACCATAACTAAACACAAGTAATAAAATGATGTACCTTTTTAGAAACTTTAACTCAATTAGTATTGAGCATTAACATTATCTTAATATTCGTATTGATAATTGGTTTGCTCATGAATACTCTAATTTCTTTAATTAATAATAGTATTTTTAAATTTTTATGTTGGACAACAATTATAGAGCTAAAAGTCACCCAAATTAAGTTTAAATTTCTCCAAAACTAAAACAATACATATTTAAAATACAAAACAAAATCGAAAAATAAAATTTTCCATACTAATTCAAAAACAGAATGCGCACGTGACGTCAGATGTTTCAAATTCAATTGTATCAGCATAAGAAGGTGTTTCGATGAGACGATTTTTTATTCACTTCTAAACTCTTATTCATTCTAAACTCTTATTCTCAACATTTATTCACTTCTAAACTCATCTGTTCAGATACTCATTTCCATAAATTCGTGAACACATTCATACATTGTTAATGACATTGTTTCCTGTGTTTATCTTTAATTCAATTTTCCAAGTCCAAAACTAAATACCCTAGAAATTCCTACCAATATGCAATGTCAGTGGGAGCGAACACCTTAATCTGTTTTAAGTTTGAGTGACGAATCTTCCTAATGCGCGTCATTGATTGACGATTAATTTCATTAATTTAATATCTATGCCTTTATTTAAATTCAGATAACTCATTAAATTCATTTTTTGTATCCATGTCATAAAACTAACAATAAAACATTGATAAAAACAGGCGAGTGGAGGGCCAAGGGTGGGATCAATCTATAACACATGTGTATCTTAGTTCATAGCTTAGTTGTATACTGCCCTAAAGAAACCCGGTCGGCTAAAGTATAGATCAAAGTGATGTAAACAAAGTTATTGTTTTATTTTTTAAATTATAATGTCACATCACCAAGTTACCGCTTCATATGAAAATAAATATTTTAACGCCATTATATTTTTCACTGGAGTTCCTTATTACAAAAGTAGGTTATTTTTTTAAATCAACTATGCGTAGGTAGGCACTGCTCGTAAATTGCACCTCGCGTGTGGAAACTTAATGAGCGTTAAATTGAACACCCCATAATTGTCTTCACACCATCTTCAGTCACATTGACCATACTCTCTCTGACAGTGAAACAGTTTTTAATTCCTTCTTCGCGTTTCAAACTGCAATTATCACAATTATTACTTATTGTCGTCGGTCGCCGGGGCGCAGAAAGCACAGAGTATAGAGTGCAATTACAATTTTGTAATGTATTTATTTCGTGTTTTTAAAGGTAAGCACTTAAAAAAAATAATATCTCTGCGCACGAGGCCCAAATATAAGAGGAAAATAATTTCACCCAGGGCCTTTGTAATCTTTAAGGATGCTGTGTGGAGGGTCTTTCTGATTTAGGAGAGGAAGGAGTGAACATAGGTTTTGAAGAGACCTACGTTGTAGGAGGAAGGAAACACAGAGGCCGGCAAATCGTTCCACCGTCGGGATGTTGAACTGTGACAAATGTCAACCGTGTACAAGTGTTGGGCACGAGTTTGTCATTTTTCCCGACTATGCACCGGTTCCGAAGGGATCAATGACGCTAGTTTCTCAGAACATCTTCCATTGAAATCCTGGTAGAATGAGGACAGCATTCTCACCTGTGCCGTATAGATTGCAATTCGTGTGTTAAGATAGGGGAATCTATCAAAAGAAACAGCCCGTTTGTGCACAGAGTCAAGGGTTTTTTCAGATATTTTGGGGTTCAGGCCAGAGGTGGCTAGCAAATTCAATAGTGGGGCGCACTTTGTAGTCAGAAGTTGTGTACTGTTAAAGTACAGTACGCCCAGCTTCTGAGAGGCTAAATCTGTCTCTAATGGAGCCCCCATGGGTCATATTATCATGAAGTATATTATATGACATCAAATTAAACTGAAAATTAACGGCCCTTTTCAAGGAAACTGCTGTCGAAAATAGTTCGTACGTGACTACGCAAATTATGCCGATAGGCGGAACATGTCAGAAATGAGGAAACGACCATTCGTTTGGTACTTCACGATTATAATTTATAGCTTGTCTAATATTTCAGTTGATTGATACATGTTTTATTACGGTCTAAATTTACGACCTTCACATTAAAAATCAATTACCCTAACAACAAAAAAAAAACCACGTGCAAATACATAAACGACACCGTTAAAAAATCATTAAATCGTTAAAAGGATCACAGGTCCGCAAAACATTTTTTTATAAAAACCTACGTCGTCGGTAGGTGGCCAGACTTAGGGAAAAAAAACAAAATTTATTAAAAAAATACTAAAAACAGCTGCAAATGTCAGAGGAACGGCGACAAACGATGCGGACATGAAGCCAATAAAACCAAAACAAAAAGATTACGTATGTATTGATATTGAAAAAATACTTCAACGGCGTTTGATTATTTCATTAAGCTGTTCATTGAAAAAAAATTGTGTTCTTAAAAATAAATGGATTGTTTCGATCGTCTGCTTCTAGCGCGCATTGCTCTGTGTCCAAAGGTAGGCTGTGTGTATGAATTTGCATTGAATATTGCCATCTTATAATCATCTTCTGCTGATTGGTGTGACCAACCTAATAAATGAGTTTACAAGTTCCTTACAAAATTAAGTAAAAAAGTTTTTTTTCTTCTTATGTTTATATGGATCGTTTGAACAACTCTTCAGCCTTTATGGACTGCACGCCACTGCTTGCACTCTTCAGCCTTTATGGACTGCACGCCACTGCTTACACTCTTCAGTCTTTATGGACTGCACGCCACTACTTACACGCTTCAGCCTTTGTGGACTGCAGGCCGTTACTTACACTCTTCGGCCTTTATGGACTGCACACCACTACTTACACTCTTCAGCCTTTGTGGACTGCAGGCCGTTACTTACACTCTTCAGCCTTTATGGACTGCACACCACTACTTACACTCTTCAGCCTTTATGGACTGCACACCACTGCTTACACTATTCAGTCTTTATGGACTGCACGCCACTGCTTACACTCAGTTAAGTTCTGGTTTCAAGAAACTTGGAGAGCTTTCCGCTCTTACGCAACTACATACTTTCAAATTGAATTCTGTCAATTTTATCTCACAAAATATTTTTATTGATCATTAAAAATATGTCACCAGATTTTCCTTAAAGAAAAATCTATATATCAGAAAATTGACAGATTTTTGAAGGTAATATTAATAAATCTCAAATGAAACATGAAACAGAACAAAAAACACAGAACAACAAAAGATAACGATTGCATTTGGCACTCGAACCCAGGATCTCTGAAACCTAGTATCCTTTAATGGAAGCTATCTTCCTAACAAGCCTTGTAACTATGTGACCAGCTCAGGTATGGGGGCTCCATCAAAGCCAGAGTAAAGTTAGCCTCTGAGAAGCTGGGGGTATTATTACAGGGCCCGCAGATACTTTAATAGTACACAACTGCTGACCCTGTGCAAATCGTAAGTGCGCCCCAAAATATCTAAAAAAAAACCCTTGACTCTGTGAAGAAACGGGCGGTCCGTTTGATAGATTTGCCTATCTTAACAAACGGATTGCAATCTTTGGAGCACAGACGTCAGGTGGGAATGCTGTCCTTGTTCTACCGTTTTAATGGAAGATGCTGTGGGGAACTAGCGTCATTGATCCTTTCGGCACCGGTGCACACTCGGGAAACACGGCAAACGCGCGCCCAACATTTACACACGATTGTCATTTGTCCTTCCTCATATATGGGTATCTTCAAGACCCAGGTTCATTTCTTCCTATCCCCTAAAATTATTGTAAAAAGATATCTCTTCGTCTATCCGGGGTCAGAAAGACCGATTTTATTTTCTGTGTTTTTTCTGATTCATGTTTCACTCGAGATTTGATAATATTACCTTCAAAAATGAAATATTAAAATGAGGTTTATACATAAGTTTCAATAGTTATTAAAAAAATAAAAAACGTAAACAAAATTGTTTATTGAATTGAAAACCTTTTACGATATAATTAAACCTAACGGAAACCGGTTTTATTACCATATGTACATTGTTCCTCGTGTGTCTATGCTAATTTAAGTAAGCGAGTTTTTGTAAGCATCGCTATAATTTTATTGACAATAATATGTATATGTTTGCTCACCTAACACGTTTCAGCTATTTTAATCATTTGAATAAGAAGAAAAAAAAATCAAGTGTCACGGCCTATACAGAAGATAAACATTATGTTTATAATGGTTTGTAGACAGTCAATTACAATATTAAAGGAAAAAACCCTGTAAGAAATATAAAAATTAAATAAAACAATTTGCGTAATCTTCTTACCAATTCATACTAAATTCAAGGAATCTTTGAATAAATATTTAACGTAATAAAATTTTGACCTCCAGCGACTGGTGGCATTTTTAAAAAAATAGCACAATCTATTAAGTTATGAATAAAATCTTTTCGTGAACTTTCAACATACCGTTTTTGGTATATTAAATTAGTCAGATTTAGATGGTAGGTGGTGCCCCACCTAGCATCTAAATCTTCACACAAAAATTTAAATTAAAAAATAAAAAAAATTTTCGGCTTCAACAACATCAATGTGTCGGACATCTTGCCGCCTATTTTAATGTTGTGTGTTTAGTTTATAAGAATAAGTGTAAATTGTAAGGGAATCGGGTCGTAGGGAAAATAAATGTTGCTTCACTCTCCGCAAACGCATCCGATTCCCGATTTCTTGTACGAGTATATGTAACAACGGGTGGTCTGTGGTCGAGCTTGTTCGCCCACACCACCCTGACTTAAAATTAAATAAAAATGACAGAGGGAGATGACGTGGTGGGAGGGAGACGGTGATGTCGGGTAAACTTTCACGGCGCTGCTCGACGCAGATTTTTGTATGGATGGCGCCGTGAGAGGCTAACTGGGCGCCCGGCGTAGCGCCTGGTTGGCATTTGTATACAGGCCAAAAAAGGCAAATCGTCAGTCATCCAGCGACGCTTGAACCGACATCACCTCTGCTTCTCCGACCGCTCTGCCTCGCTCTACTTGAAACCGACCTGCCTTCTTCTTCTCTGACCCCCCGCTGACTCGCTTGATCACGGACAAGGCCCAGTCGAGCCTTTGCACAAAAGTGTGTTTGTGCAAAGCAATATCGGTATTTCGCAAGTTACAAAATCGTAGTCGTTCCTCCTTGCAAAAGGAATGACAGGTTGTGTCTCCCTCCCCTCCAGCCCACTTCGCAGATCGGGATCAGCCGGCCTCTACAGTCGTTTGTGTGTCAGAGTACGTCTGACACAATCAATAACGTCGTATTTTTCAATCCTAGCACTCTAGCTCACTCAAAAGTCACGATTTTGTATAAATTGAAATACATATTGAACAAAAAACATGATTGTGTAAACACAATATTTATTACTAGTTATTATCATAGCGCCTCAGGTATTTTTTAATGATTCCATTGAATTCGATTACAGCATTTTGCATTTTGGTCTCTCATGACTTTATTTCGCCTGAAATGTCAAGATGGACACGTTACAAAAATTCACCGAAGACTAAAATGCCATTTAAATTTTTTACTCCAAATAATCTCAGGAATCACTGCTTAAAGTGTGTCGGATACAAATGACAAAGAATGGTGTTTGTAATTCAGCACGCTTCGGGAAAGTTAATCAACAATTTTTTTGACAAATTTTCTTACGACGCATCGCTATCGTTTCCAGAATGCCCAGTCGGCTCGAACAATCGTTACACCATTACTTATAAAGGTTAACTTATATTGTGGTTGTTGAAATTTTAATTATATCTATTTCGTATTTGTTGATAAATTTTTACTAATTAAAATTTTAGACACGACCTTCTGATAAACGAAATTATTATAATAAATATATTAACGTTTATGTTTATTTAATGTAATAAATAATAAACTAGACAGGAAGCAATCACTTTGTGGTTAGACATAATAAAAGTAGATTGAAATATTGGGTGTTAAATCATAAATACGAGTACTTAATAGTTATTTCTTCAATAAACCCAAAATTACTTTGTGGTGTCATTATTAACAAAATGAATAATATATATTTTGTGTACTGTGTATACTTAATTTGTGTCCTATAGATGTATATATCCTGATGAGGGAACTTCACGTCCGAAACATGTTGATATTTGTACATTAAACAGCGGTGGACACAAAGTATTTCTTACTAAATTTCTTATACATAACAGTTATTTTTCAATTATTGAATGCAAAATCATGGGTTTTTGGTTTGAAAATTTGATGGCCTAGATTTAACCGGGCATTTTCAGTCTTTTCAATAAGCCTAGAAATAAATAAATCTACAATTTTTTTTTGTGGAAAATCTACTTGCGAACCCTTTTTTCCGTATTGCTCATTTTGGCAAATTAAGTTTTTTAGAATATGACCGAAAAACATTTTAATAATAATGCACGAGCTTTACAAAATTATAAAAACTTATTTTAGTGTTTTTTTTTGCGTAAATCGAAACATATGACGAGTGTTGTTTTCAACCGTTTGACCACCTGCATAAGTGGATCCCGTTAATACATTTTTATTTAATATAATGAATGCATGTCTATAGTAAATTATTAGAAAAAATAATATTAAAACAATTGTTAACACCCACACACTACTATATACGTAAAGACAAGGGCTTCGTGAAATATTATAGTAACGTGCGTTGACTTTACCTACACATTCAAATTAAATTATAAACGTATTCGCATTACACTGTGCAGCACAGCACAGACACATCACAGACGCGGGTAAAGCTGTCAACTGAGCGTTAGCGTCCGCCACAAAATGTTTTGAGGATTTTGTAATCCTATTCGCATATTTATGATTATTTTAAAAACTAATTCACTGACCAATTTAATCAATTTATTCTTATCCATCTTCTCGGTTTTAGCAATATCTGCGTCTAAAAACACCAACAGCGAAGGCGCAGATATCACAAGCAGCCAATCTCGGCCGGTGCTGGCCAATGCATGCGCGGATACGCTACGCTTACGTACGCCGTAATATGAATGTGTTCATTGATAATGTAGACAACTAATGTTGTCGTGTCTGTACTGCACTGTTCTGCACTGCGCGGTGCTCGTAGATGTAAAGATACCTTAAATGGTCTCCCGTTCACAGACAGGTAAATTTCGTGCCGTTCAATGCTGTGTCCGAAAAGTACATTAAAAGTTGACCACATAAACAGTAAACAATATAATAATTATTGCGTAATAAATTGTGGGAAAAGTTCAAGCTTAAAGTTTTTTTTCAGATTAGAATTATAATAAAAAATATTTTTTACATAACGTGTATATCACGAAATTCAACCTTGACTAGTTTCTTCAAAAAATATCAACACATGAAATGAAATGCTCCATCTTTTGTCGTATTTTAGAAAGATGAGAATAATAAAATACTAAAATTACTATATACGGCCAAGATCCAAAAAATACTGGTTAAAACCACAGACTTTCTTCTGCCAAATTAAAGGTAATTTGCATGTAATGGGCATATTTACTCATATTTCGATTCTAAAAATAAAGTTAAAAATAATTTTGAAATTTGAAAAAAAAAACGTTGAAATATATACAGCTTCACATAATATTCTAGAAATGTATTTTAATGGAACTAAAAAATTTCATTGCTTTTCTTTACATTTGAGTATGACAGTTCCTTACAAACATCAACGTCCAAAGGGAAAACAACATAACCTAATTTTTATAACCTTTTTTTTTCATTTATAATTTTTATATGTGTATTAGATTTTGTTTTATTTTGAGTTAACATATAGTTACATATAGATATTATGAATAGACATTTCAGAAATACAGAAATACATCGCCTTTCCAAATAATTTATTCTTTCTTTGCAAATTGTCTTAGAATATAATGTAGTATCATCTCCTTTCGGAAAGTACCACTCATTTCTGAATAGCATTTGGTTAAAGTAAAAAAACAAGCATTTGGAACATTGTGCCTTTTAAAATCTTACAATTATTTATTTACCTGTGTCCCATCTTGGTGTAACAATTTTAAAGTTTAAAAAAATCGCAGCGCCCTCAATTTGAAAAGAAGTGATTAAAATTCGATCGTATATCACGGCTAAACGTATTACTTAAGTTTATTGATGTTTGAGGTCATGAGCCACGTTTCGGACAACCTTATAATGTCTGTCATCGGGACATATGTTTAAAAACAATTAATTAAAATGCATACTAATGAATAGAGAGTTATTTATTGTGTTCAAGTTTAATTTGTAAAACTCCATTTTTATCAAAAGTTTTTGTTTTAAATTTATTTAATAACTATTATTATTCTTATTAAATACCTGTTTATTTATTTTTAAAAGTTCTGTTAGGTAATTATTATTGCTTCCGATTCGGCTGTTCGAGCAATCAAATACCTCTATAACAACCTGACACCGGCACATCGCTTAGGTTTCCATACAAGGGGTGCGTTCTAATGATCCCATAAACCCCCTCGTGGAGTTGTGCTTGTAAATACGTTATGAGACGAATATTATCATTAATAATGTACATCTAACTACGACAGGTATCTACAGAACAATCGAGGAAATGCACGGAACGTCATGACACAGACCATATGGAGAAAGTTACATAAATAATTACTTGTTATAATCAGTACAAGATACCACAGACAGGAGATAATTCATTATTCATGACATGGTTATTTGGCTATTGTATGGAAGGGACGGGGATGAAGAACGAAGAAACTCTGGGGCTCCAGGGAAACTAACCAAATTACTATTCTAGTTAACAACAAAAATATTCCTCACATTAAAATATAAATAATATTAAAATTTATAAAATGATTGCAAGAAAAGAATCTACCCTTTAAAAAATACGCACGAAGTTACAGCTACGAATCACAGCACTGTGCGCGCCCCGCCGACCGCCCTGCTATAAAGTGTCAAAAGCAGGAACTAAGTATGCAAAATGACGCACATGTCATATTCAAATGTTGACTATTCTACACAACAATGTACATATGTACGAAGACTCGTTTGTGTGTCGAAAAAGGTCGTGCCTTTCGGTACAAATGATAAATGTGACAATCAGTGCCATCTGTTGGTACCATTATTAGTTATTACTGTTCCAACGAAATAATTATTATATTATATGCTGGCTTTCTGCAATCGTACGGTCGAAAAAAAATTTAGTTTTTTTTTTTAATTAATTAATTCGCTGTTTTTCCTACTGCCTACCCTGACTAAAAACTCTGAGCACGCCACTGCTTGTTAATACTACCCGGAAATGCTGTTTTTGACAGAAATGAAAAGGTAAAATACATAAATTAGATCTAATTAAAAATATCTAGGAAATTATATTATTGACAGCTCATTGTAATTTTATAACTCATTTGATGTTAAATAAAATACTCACTAAATTGACCATTCAAAAAAATACATACGAAATTAAAAATTGTGAACTATGTTACTAATGGGTGTGTTACACTATAGGCAGTTTATAGATGAAGCCATATTCTCAAGAAAGCACAAAAGTTGTCTGGCGACAACAGGTCTGGTGTATTTCATAAAACTAAAAAACTTTGTTAACTATTTATGTATTAAATAATATAAGCATTAATTAATATTCCATGCAGAATATTTAAGTTAAATGGGTATTCTGACATTCCAATGATGTTGGAGTTACCGTAGAATATTGTTATTATTTTATTACTTCGCGTATTTGCAAATTTTAACATGTAAATAATGATGTATGTAGTAATAATATTAATGACAAGGTGAGCAGTTTTTGCTAAGAAAGGTGAAAGGTAATTAGTATTTTGGTAGGAAGATCCTCCGGTGGAGCTATAAAAGAAAATTACGTCTCTCGAACAAGGCGCAGCCACGCGGAACAGGAAACAACAAATCTTTGAATAACCGTTATAGATATAGGGGTGGAAGTCAACCGACCGCCAGAGAGGCTTCTTTATCAAACCAGGACGAAGGAGTATTGGGAGATGGAACAGGTGGCTAAAGGGTGTGGAAGCCAGTATCACTTGCTTGGTAAAAGGAGTGGTAGTGGTGGGTGCAGTGGCGGTTCCTGACTTTTGAGGCAGTGCCCCACCTACCACTTAAATCTCCATACGAAAAATTGAAATTTAAAAAAAAAAAACATTTTCAGCTAAAACAACATCAATAAAGTCGTATTTTTCAATATCACCACTCTAGCTCACCCAAAAGTCACGAGCCGCCACTGGCTGGGTGTATAGACTGTATAGTATAGCCTTAAGAGTAACAATTATTACTCTAAGAGTAGCCCGAAGAACAACCAGTATGAATGTTTGAACTGCGCCTCCTGCGCGACACGGATGTCCATTGTCCAATGCTTCATGTATAAGAATCGTTACAGTTAATGTCACTCGCACTGTTATATATTATAGACGTACAGTTAATGTCACTCGCACTGTTATACATTATAGACGTACAGTTAATGTCACTCGCACTGTTATACATTATAGACGTACAGTTAATGTCACTCGCACTGTTATACATTATAGACGTACAGTTAATGTCACTCGCACTGTTATATATTATAGACGTACAGTTAATGTCACTCGCACTGTTATACATTATAGACGTACAGTTAATGTCACTCGCACTGTTATACATTACAGACGTACAGTTAATGTCGCACTGTTATACATTACAGACGTACAGTTAATGTCACTCGCACTGTATACATTACAGACGTACAGTTAATGTCACTCGCACTGTTATACATTAGAGTCGTACAGTTAATGTCACTCGCACTGTTATTATACATTAGAGTCGTACAGTTAATGTCACTGCACTGTTATACATTACAGACGTACAGTTAATGTCACTCGCACTGTTATACATTACAGACGTACAGTTAATGTCACTCGCACTGTTATACATTACAGACGTACAGTTAATGTCACTCGCACTGTTATACATTACAGACGTACAGTTAATGTCACTCGCACTGTTATACATTACAGACGTACAGTTAATGTCACTCGCACTGTTATACATTACAGACGTACAGTTAATGTCACTCGCACTGTTATACATTACAGACGTACAGTTAATGTCACTCGCACTGTTATACATTACAGACGTACAGTTAATGTCACTCGCACTGTTATACATTACAGACGTACAGTTAATGTCACTCGCACTGTTATACATTACAGACGTACAGTTAATGTCACTCGCACTGTTATACATTACAGACGTACAGTTAATGTCACTCGCACTGTTATACATTACAGACGTACAGTTAATGTCACTCGCACTGTTATACATTACAGACGTACAGTTAATGTCACTCGCACTGTTATACATTACAGACGTACAGTTAATGTCACTCGCACTGTTATACACTACAGACGTGATTAATGTCACTCGCACTGTTATTACAGACGTACAGTTAATGTCACTCGCACTGTTATACACTACAGACGTACAGTTAATGTCACTCGCATTATTATACATTACAGACGTACAGTTAATGTCACTCGCACTGTTATACATTACAGACGTACAGTTAATGTCACTGCACTGCTATACATTACAGACGTACAGTTAATGTCACTGCACTGTTATACATTACAGACGTACAGTTAATGTCACTCGCACTGTTATACATTACAGACGTACAGTTAATGTCACTCGCACTGTTATACATTACAGACGTACAGTTAATGTCACTCGCACTGTTATACATTACAGACGTACAGTTAATGTCACTCGCACTGTTATACATTACAGACGTACAGTTAATGTCACTCGCACTGTTATACATTACAGACGTACAGCTAATGTCACTCGCACTGTTATACACTACAGACGAACAGCTAATGTCACTCGCACTGTTATACACTACAGACGTACAGCTAATGTCACTCGCACTGTTATACACTACAGGACGTACAGTTGTGTCACTCGCACTATTATACATTACAGACATTGCAGTTAATGTCACTCGCACTGTTATACATTACAGACGTAATAATAGTATGTCTCATAACCATAACAATAATAACCACAGACTAATTTGTATAACTAGGATGTGCCATAAGAAGAACCGGAATAATATGAAAAATAATTTGTGATAAATTAGGAGCTGACAGTACCAGGGTGCTTCGCAAAATACTAAAAGTAACTCCTCAGCAGGTTCCGATTGTGTCTAAGTCACGAGATCCCTCATGTTCGGGTTTCCCTACGATATTCTCGAGTCTCGAAGTGTGGCCTACATTACACGTCACAAGTTGTGGCAACTAGAGATTGCAAATCACGAGATTTTTCGGATTTCGTGAAACTCAATATTAGGATATTTTCATTTTTTCAAAAAGCAAAATTATTTCTTCAAAAGATTTTTTTTTGATATATTAAATTTATTAGAACATATCAAGACACATTAAAATTTTTAAAAAGTTCTACTTATCAAGCAATCTAACTATTCGTAGGACGTAATATACATACATATCGACGGTCCCAACGAACAATGTCGGATGTGCAAATGGTGTCTTCTCATTAGAGCTGTTTAAAGTGTCGTTTCTGTGTGTTTAGAGTTTCATGTCTACATTTTTGTTGTTTTTGATAGTTTGCATAAACCCCTATATATTTCATTGGAAAAACATATAATTGCAACTCGTACAGTTCTTATGCAAAGTTACCGATTTACAGATCATTGTTCGTTGGTACCGTCGATATATATTTCATTGGAAAAACATATAATTGCAACTCGTACAGTTCTTATGCAAAGTTACCGATTTACAGATCATTGTTCGTTGGAACCGTCGATATATATTTCATTGGAAAAACATATAATTGCAACTCGTACAGTTCTTATGCAAAGTTACCGATTTACAGATCATTGTTCGTTGGAACCGTAGATATATATTTCATTGGAAAAACATATAATTGCAACTCCTACGGTTCTTAAGCAAAGTTACCGATTTACAGATCATTTTTCGTTGGAACCGTCGATATATATTTCGGGTATGACAATATTTTGCTGTATTTCTTATTCATAATCCTCTTTCTTAAATTTAATACCATTTTTTCTTTTAATATTTTAATATTAATAAGAACACTTCTTTGAACAAAATTTTGTATCTGTGCAAGATGTGATAATTTTTGGTTATTATGTTACAACAACCTAATTTTTACAAATTTCCTTATTCTTTCCTTATCTTAGAATTGTCTACAGTATTGCAAGCCTTTTAGTATATTGGATGCTTTCATTTCATGTAACATTGGGTTACAAATAACTTATTTTATTTTTGTATTGTTTTGTTATTTCTATCTTTGTATCTTTTTGTATCACTTGTGTAATGTAAATATTTCTCTTGTCCCAAAATAAGTTTTATAATTCGTGGGATTGATATGTAGCAAGGCATAAAATAATTGTAAAAAATTCTAATCATTTTTCGCAATCCGGATTGCAATCTCTAGTTACAACTTACAACTTAATGGCGTCATGCACTAGTAATATGGCACTATCTAGGCGTAAGGTAATCAAACCATATTTATATGGGTAATGAATTTCTAAAACAATCTAAAACGGTACCGTAAATAAATTATTTCAAACATATTTCTGTTGATATTTTGTCGATATCCAGTAAGTGATTCATATTACGTATTACGTTAAAAATATCCATACCCAGTAGTGATGGGTCATGACTCATTTTCTTTAAGAGCGGGAGTGACGGTACCAGCTCAGCATTTTCGTACGACTCAATTGAAGGATGGCTCATTTAAGAGCCAGAACATATTAAGAGCTGCCTCCCAGTTCATACGACTCCTAGCGTATAGGTAGGCACAAAATGTCCAGATTCCAGACTCAGACGCTGCCACGTATTGTACAGTGCCTACACGTGGAAATGCGCTAATTATTCTTATCTCTACACACGAATGTGAACTCTTGAAAACAACTGCTTTAATATGTGACACGGCGCCAAATATGAAGTCTCACGGTAGTGGGCATAATTTAATCTTCCAGAAATTAGACACGTATACGTTGATTTTACATAAAAAAGTAGAAGGACCTTATTTAAAGATGCGTCATCATAGAAATTTCGTAAGAATACTGTCGAACGTATGGGATATGTACATAAATAAATAATCTTTCTTAAGAGGTTCCGAGGTTTGTCAAAAAGTCACAGTTCAATTGAGCCGTGGTACGGTTTACCAGGAGTCGTACGCTCACGGCTCATCAAAATCAGACGGCACAAATGAACGACTCGTTCGTGAACGACTTATGGCTAATAGGCAGTACCTAAATTTGGAGTGATCGGTACATCTTAAATTTATCATAGACCGTGAAGAAAGTCGTCGGGATGTTGGAGTTTTTATTTTAGGGATTTTGGTTTTCTTAAATTCGTCTTTCGCGTCATGGTTTGACACCCAGTTAAATGATGCAATCATTAGATTAATTCAAAATATTTAAAATTTTAGAGCGGAAAATAATTATATAACTGCAGTAGCGTGACAGTTTCCATTGCGTGGACCGGAGTTCCAGCATGCAGATTTATGATGTAAGTAATAGGTCACGTCGGGCTGCGGTGACCTTGACACGATTTGCGCGCACTTCTGGATGGCGGTTCAATCCTGTTGTCTGTTGTCCCGAAGTCCTTTATGTAACGTGGGCATAGTGCATGTCAGGTCACGGGACGCTGCGTGTGTGGGATGCACATCACGTAATAAGAGCTACCCTTTCTTCTCTACTTAGCAGGCTGCAGTAGAACATCTCATCTTATTTATGCTCTTTAGAATTACTTTAGAATTTCTTTAGAAGAACCACTTTTTCATACAACTACTACCGTAACACGATTTCTGATAATTTTATTAAAGAGAAGAATTAAATACAAATTCTTGATTTATATTGGCACTCTGCAGAATTTTCTGCAGCTCTACTTGTTTGCATATCCATGCGAGATTACAGTTCAGAATGCAAACGTTGCTAGAAATTACTATAAATCATAAATAAATAGTATTACTAAATACATAATAGTAAGTTTACATACCGTACACAGATGTCAATAGTTAACCTTTGATCCAATATTTCCGCAGTGTGCCGAGGGTAAATTTGCGCGAGGCTTTGTAATAACTTACTTGTTTTTTGTTGTTGTTTCAAAATGATGTTTGTACCGTCGTACCAGATAATGTGTTTAAATATTTATAAAAATTGTATTTATCTCTCATAAGTAATTTTCCCAGAATAGATTGTATTCAGAGAAATGATTTTGACATTCCGATGGGATACGCCGGAGTTTAACGAATACAAATGTTGCGTATCCGATGGGTATTTCGGTCCGCTATTATATACAATGAACAAATTAATGAAATTTTATTTATCCGAATTGCGCACTGTTACTAGTAATATTGATATTTGCATTTCTATACTTATTGGTAGGGCCATATCGGGGCTTTATTATCAATAACGCTATCCATTTTAGTAAGTATTATGCAGTCATATGTAATTTTACGATGTATTGATTATGCATATCGTAAGAAAAACTATTCTTAGCGGTAAAAACAATGTGAATTATTACCGTTATATCACAAGAGAAGAAAATTAATGCAATACAATCCGAAGTGAAATATAAAAATGAACAATGAATTTAATAAAGGAACGTATCTCCCCAAATTGGATTTGCTTAATCTTTATATATGAAAATAAATATTTTTCGGTCTGTCTGTCCTCGATTTTCTCGAAAATTACTTGACCGGTTTCGCTAAAAATAGCACAGTTTGTTCATATTAGTCCCGGAAACGTTTAGAGAGTTGTTTGAATGAAATCCAATATATAAAACTGTTGCTATGACGTTTTAAAAATGGTATGAAAAACATTGAAACCGCAGGTTAGCCCATAGATATACCACTCTGGTTAGCCACAGATTACTTATTCAAAAGAAGAAGGTTTGTTTGGGTAGAATATTTTCATAATGGAAAACACAAGTAGATACCTACTTATGAAATTTATTATTTAGATATATTCTGAAAAAATAAATGTTTCTAATGAAATAAAAATTTAAAATCCCAACTTTTCGAATGATTAATCTGAGGCATCGATCTGCCGAGTGTTTTGTCCATATGAAGGTGCCCGCCCACTTTCATAGAAAATAAAATAGTGCCCGTCCACTTTCATAGACGTACATTTAAAATTTGACGTTTCTCTTTAGTGAAAAACAAGACAAAACATAGCTACAATAAGTAAAATAAGTTAGGTTCTCTTCAGTTTTATTTAAAACACACAACAAAACATGTTTTGACATTCGAAAACGGAAATAAAATAAATGTCTTTCAATATTTGAATCGCGATAAATAGATCGCGAACCAATAATGACGTTTGACGTTTATTCACCCTGTTGACACTTTAAGTAGGTCTCTGTTGAGCGGAACTTAATCCACAAAAATCGATATATTAATCGATCGTAAATTTGATCGAGATTTTCGTTGGGAAGAGCGTATTTGTGCATTTTAACTATGTTGAGTCAAAACTTGGTATGAACAGTTGCTCTAGGGTTGGGAAGAACGGCCGTTAGATTTCCAATGTAGTATACGAAATAACTCGTTCGTTCTGTTGTGACGTTCGGGGCAACGAAATTCGAAGCTTTCTAACAGATATAATGAATCAACGAGACAGTTCATAATTTTGTATAAGAAAAACGCATCAGTGATTTTTCTACGTTTATATAGCAATGAGATTAAATTACTAAAACGATATGACAGATGTTTTGTAAATTGTTATTTGTTTATGTAGTAATCCTGTTTACGTCGTCTTGTAACGTATTGCAATCGTCTGTATAGTGAACATGAATATATAATTCCATATCATCAACATAAAATACGAAATCGGAATGATTAAATTTAATATGGAGGTACTCGTATATGCCATAATTATATAGGTCTACTGAAAGCCGTGCTCGCGTCCGTGCTGTGCTGCGAAGTGCAGAACAGTACAGCACAGACACAGCAGACGCGAGTGCGGCTGTCAACTGAACTGTCAACTTAGCGTTGGCGACCGCCACATCATGTTTGAAGAGTGTATAATTATATTCCCATGTTTATTATTATTTTATAACCTATTTTCCCTATCTAATTCGATCAATTTATCGTTATCCATTTTCTCGGTTTTAGCAAAATAAGCGTCTAATGACGTCAAGTGACGAAGATGGCGGTGCTAACGATATGAGCTCATACTAAATGCGCAGGCGCGGACGTCTGGCGGCCAATCACTGGCCACCGGCAAAGTCAAAATATTCTAGCCGACAATCTCGGCCGGTGCTGGCCCGTGCATATGCGGATACGTCACGCTTACGTACGTTGTAATATGAATGTGTTCATAGATAATGTATGCAACTAATGTTGTCGTGTCTGTACTGTACTGTGCGGTTCTGGAATAGAACTTTAACCGTATGGTATTATAAATAGATGTGGGTGCACCACCGAATTGAATTTGGTAAAATTAATATTAATATTTTCATTTATATGCAGTATCACATCATTTTTTGGAAAATGTGTATTAACAAGTCATAATAATAAAATACTAAAATACTTCCACCATTAAAATTTTTGTAAAATAAATCATCTCGAAAAATCCACAAAAATACAAAGAGATGCCATTATAAATTAAAAATTAACATATCGCGTTTGAATATTGATATACTTATTATTTAAATCGCGCAAAATGAGTAAGCATAATTTGCACAATCGAATGGCGAACGGTGAACTACCGTTAGTTTAATCTGAGATTTTATGGGATATTCAATAATAATGATAAGATGCTGGAAATAATGTGTGCGCAGCAATTTGCTTCACCAAACGTATTTTCATAATAAATGTATATTTTAATTGTACCTACGCGGCAGTGGCGTGCATTTCCCTATGCCCGAAGGTAGGCTGTCCGTAGTTTTCATGTTCGGGTATAAATTGTGCATTGAATATTTTAAAATCGCCACTGTATTATCATCTTACGCCGATTGTTGTAGCCAACTGAATAAATGAGCACACAACGTTCCTTACAAAATTCATCATAAAAAGTGATGTAAAATTTGTCAATTTTTTTAATACATTTTTTACGGTTTGTTTTTTTAGGTTAGGTTGGGCACAGGTTTTCAGACTGCATTTCATTTGGGCAAAATTTGAATTTGGCGGGCTTTTGAAATCCGCCGGAGATTCAAATCCGGTAATCCGCTTTTAAGCGGATACCGGTAATATAGAAAAAAAATTATCGCGATATTCAAATCCGGCTATGTCGTTGACATTCTAAGCACATCCAACCGGTTTTTTCATTTACCTTTATGTCTGCACGCAACTGCTATACAGTAATTTTTTCCGTTTTTTGCGGCTTTCCTGAACAAACAACTAAAGTCTCTTATAATAAGGAACTCCAGTGAAAACTAAATATTCATATGGATCAGTAAACGCCGATTCTGTATGTATTTAACTTTCATTATATGTAATTATACCTAGAATTTTTAAATCGTTATTTAAGAGTAAATAAATCATCTCATAAAAAAACCGTGTTATGTTGGTACCATTGCCTTTGGAACATATAACGTCACGTGCGCATTTTGTTTTTGGATTAGTATGGACATATGTATTTTAAATATGTATATTTTTAGTTTTGGCGAAATTTAAACATAATTTAATTGACTTTAAGCTCCATAATTGTTCAATATAAACAACTATTATTAACGAAAGAAGTTAGAGTAATCATGAGCAAACAAGTTTTAATACGGATATTATGATAATGTAAATGCTCAATAATATTATTATTCTTTGAGTTAAAGTTTCTAAAAAGGTACATCATTTTATTACTCATGTTTAGTTATGGTTTACCATGAATACAATGTACAATTATGTACGGTAAAGCTTATCCTTGTTTTGACATTTGACATTCTAACCTCAAAACTGATCAAAACCGACCGGTCATATGAAAATTAACTTTAGTTAAAAACAAAATATACTGGTTTTTAAGTTTGAACGTTATAATAAAGAAAAATGGTATTTGTACTGGAGTTCTTTGTTGTTGGTTTCAGAAAAAATAACTAAATAAACGCTGTCCATATCAGTAGGGCACTAGGATATCCATACATACAATTATAAAGAAAAGATCCAGATGCCTCGAGCCGATATTAATTAACGAAGTTAAGTACTGCTATTAATTTATTTATAGAAATATGCCGTGCACTAATTTGGTCTACCAAAAGCACTAATTTGGTCTACCAAAAGCACTAATTTGGTCTACCAAAAGCACTAATTTGGTCTACCAAAAGCACTAATTTGGTCTGTAATAAATTATTTAGGGACGCTTAGATGGTTTGGGCATGTAGAGCGAATGAACGAAGAAAGGAGTGTAAGGAGAATATATGACGCGAATGTGAATGGAAGAAGAAGCCGAGGACGCCCGAGGAAGACATGGCACGATCAAGTGAATCAAATACTCGAGTCGGGTCATGTCAGAAGTCGGAATAACAGAAGAGAATGTATGAGGCGTTGTATGAATGTGAATGAAGCAAGAAGTGTATGCCAAGATCGAGTTGTTTGGCGGTCCGTCCTCTCTGCCTACCAGTGCGGGGAAACGGCGTGATGGTTAGTTAGTTAATAAATTATTTCAAATGATATGTAGGTACCTACGTGAAAAAAATCATAAATAAGACAAACACGCAAATAATTCAGCGGTGCTTGGGACTAATCTGATAACAATCTAGTAATCTCTTGGTAATTTTCTGTCGAGTGTAAAAATACAGTCACTGAGATTTATTTTCAATTGGTAAAATCCTGATATTTAGTTTGAAAACGCCCTAACACCACGATCGTGCGATGAATTTATTGTGAACAATCAAAACAGTTAGTTTGTTCAAAACATACCGTTTTGCATTTAGCAGGTTACTCCGGAATACTACCCAGTTTTATCTTTTGTAAAGTCGAAGAACATTGATCAATTTATATCTATGTACGATGTTCAATTTATCCCCATCATTATGAGTGTTTCGCATTCAAAAAGAAAATAATATATATTTTTTAAATATGATAATATCTAGCGGTGCACTCATGAAACAGCAAACAAACTTAGAATATGTATTTAAACTTTTAACTTTTGATATTCAACGATAGAATAGTACCTACAATGAATTAAAATGAACTGTAAAGACGCTCTACCGAGGCAATGATTATTTAAATAAATTTATCTCACCATAACAAAGAAAGTACATAATTATTATGAAACAAGTCGGTCAATTAAAATAGATCAAAAGCTATCAAAACAATGAACTTACACTCCGAATGTTTTAGAATTCATTTTCTTCGGGGACATTTCCTGCGAGCAGTTTATTCCATTGGTTGCGGTTTTCATCGTGGAATGTCACTGTCCCGGCGCGATTATACGGATAAGTTCGATTAGTTTCTTTGATGATCTGTTCGCAACGATTCGGTTGGAAGTAAGGTTCTTCAGGTACAGATATGGTTGTTGTCGGATCGGCCGCCGGCAGCCAACTGACTGCCAAATGACTCAATGACTGCAGGCTGATTCGCTCCCATAGTTAACTATGGGCAGAGGTGGACTGTCCGATGGGACGTCCCAGTTCCTTCGACCAATATTAACACAAAAAACGGAGCGCGCTCCCCGTGATATTTAAACTACTTTTGAATATAATTCCTTAAAATAATTCAGGGATATACCGAACAAATTTAAATTCAATGGCTTAAATAGTATTCAAGTTACTATGGAATAAATGCCAGCGTTCGAAATATGGGCAACATAAATGAAGCCAATTGGCTGCATTGAGATAACACGGGCTTCAGTTGATTACAAGCACTCGCCGGGTATGGATCTCCAATGATTACTGCAAAATTTTTACATGACTGCACAAGTCGTTCTGGAAAAAAATAGAAAAAGCAATGGTGTAACCTATGAAGGTTTTTACCATAATCGGTATATTGTAAATTGGCCCTTTTATTGCAAAAAAAAACTCAAAGAGCATCTCAAGTCGGCACGTGCCGCCGGTAAGAAATGCACCGGCCCGCGACGGTGCGTTCCGTTCGTTCGCGGTCGGAAGGATTCGGGCTACATCGACAGCCGCTTCACCACCCTTCGTATTTCGCGCTCAGAATTAGTCTAAAAATAACTTTTTATAGTAATTTTGCTAGGAACGCTGACTCTATTTATTCCTGTATACCTTATGGGGAAAACAGATTTTAACTGTAAGTACCCCACAGAATAACGAATTTTAATTATTACAATTATTTTCTGAGTAAATCGGTTTTAACCGAAAATATTAATAAATCATTTTTACCACCATAAAAATTAAATTTTTGTGCGGGTAAATAAAATCATACGAGTAAATCTTCTCATTGTGGCCTAACCACAGATTAAAAATGGCTTTGAAAAGCCGAAACAGCTGTCATAATAATATAAAACCAAAAGACTCGCAAAACTTAAATATAGACAACAGGTTCTAGAAACGTAACAGATTTATTTTATTTAAAGAAATTAAATAAATGGACTTCTACGAATTAAGCACACGCTAATACTTCACTAGAAGAATAGCCGCAATACCCTCCGAGCGGAAACAGAACAGTGCTTGAAAAGGAGTCATGTTAATACGGAAGAGAGAGGGAACGTGCTAATATAAATGACGGATAGGGCAAGTATAAAAACGGCATATATAGAGGAAAAATCTGAGGAATGCAGAATTAAGTAGCATTTAAATTCTTTAAAGAAGCGCTGTGATGTTTTCCTTGATGTTAAATAACAGAACCACATTTTTTTTCAATCGGGGGAATTTTAAATATAATTGAAAGCAGCTAGCGAAAAAATAAATAAAACACACTCATTACCTAAACAAAGTAGGTGCAATAAAAACAAACATTGTCCAGGTAATTTTATTTGAAAATATCTAAAATAACTCATAAAATTATTCCAACCTTCCCAGTGAACTTCATACTCCAGTAATAAACAAATTTACGGAAGCATCATAAGTATTTTTGGGCCTCAATCATTGCGCCTCTAGTCCGCCACTTTGTTCGGATTCTAGTGGCCTACCACAACACGATATTCAAAGGCGTATTTAGGTACTGGAAGTAGCGGCACACGACATACGATACTCCGCCGCATTACTTTCACAGTTTGTCGGGCATTCATGCCGGAGGAAAATGAAAAGGAAATTGCATTCACCCTCGTAATGTCAATAGTAAAAGAGCGATCGATTACTTCTACCGCGCCATACTGAAATAGCGGCGAGGGTCGCGTAGGTAATTACTGTTCAAATATTAATTATTTAAACGTGTGTATAGCTTGGCATTAAAATGTAGACATTTAATAAGGTGGAACTACATTTCTCATTACTGTGGCAATACCAAGCTGCTAATTATGTATTTGAAATTTTGTTCCTCACCTTCAATTTTTTTCAATTTGACAGTTCGTTAAAGAAACAATGCAAAACATAATTTTTTTAGGTTTTTTGTGTTTCGTGTTTTGGATCTGTCAATATGATTTTGTTGTTATTTATTTATCTAACATAGCACATGAATACATTAGATACATACATTTCAGAAATATAAAAAAAATCGCCTTTTCAGTGTAATTGTCTTTATTTATTTTTACTAGGTTTTTACAGATGTTCACGCTTACGTGAGAACAATCCAGTTATTAAAACACACTTCATATATATAAATTACATAAAATTACAAATAATCGGACAAGGATACACAAAACATATAATTACAAAAACTCACCTAATGATACGTAATACAATAGAAAGAAGAGACACGAAGAGAGATACAAGTGATGTATAATGTAATTATCCCAATCGTTGTTACATATTTTTAAATAATAACACGACATTTTTTATGAAACTGTACAGATTATCGACAAAAATGTTTACATTAGCACACTCTATCGTATTATATAGTCGACACATTTGAGGCAGGGGAGTAAAGTAGGCAATATTATTTCTGACAGTATTCAGGTTGAATGTGCTATGGCGCGTTAAACAATGGGAATTAGGTACATTTGTTTCAACACTGTCTTCCTTGCGAAGCGTTATAATTATTTTTTTATCATAAAATTGTCTTAAAATGTGATGTAAAAACATCTCCTTTCGGAAAGTCCCACTAATTTCTGGATACCGTTTGGTGAAGTAAAAAACGTGCACTTGGACCATTGTGCTGTTTAAAACTTACAATAATCTTCCTATGAGCCATTTGATGTTGTCATTTAAATTTTAAACAATCGCAGCGCTCTCATTTTTTGTTTACTGAAAAATGTCAGATTGTAATTGTGGTGAGGAACTCAGTGGCAGAACGGTAACAGATTTGCCAATGGGACCAGACGCCGTCGGTTCAAACCTCGACGAAATGCATTAAAATACGTTTTATGTGGTTTTACTTGTGTATAAAATATTAATTAAAAGTATATTAGCGTTTTGCTCCTGGGAGAAAAATACCTTTTTATCGGCCGTGTAAGGCCACGCATCAGAAGAGAAACTTTTTCAAGAAACTGCGGTGCTGTGACTTTTCTTCCGATTTTCCAAATGCAGAATTTTTTGTGTGTGTTTATTTATTATTTGTGAAAACGTAACTCTTATTTATTTACAGATTACTGTTTAACTTTAAAATGGAAGCGAGATGTAACATTTATTGTGTCCAACTTCAAACTAATTGTTCAGGTGCCGACCGATCACGTTAGCTTTCTTCAAGATATCCTTTCCTTGAGCTATTTCTCCAGCAATGCGTTTCTCTTCATAGTAGCAGGCTGAGCCTTTTTTTCAAGTGCCGACCGATCACGTTAGCTTTCTTCAAGATATCCTTTCCTTGAGCTATTTCTCCAGCAATGCGTTTCTCTTCATAGTAGCAGGCTGCGCCTTTTTTTCAAGTGCCGATCGATCACGTTAGCTTTCTTCAAGATATCCTTTCCTTGAGCTATTTCTCCAGCAATGCGTTTCTCTTCATAGTAGCAGGCTGCGCCTTTTTTTCAAGTGCCGACCGATCACGTTAGCTTTCTTCAAGATATCCTTTCCTTGAGATATTTCTCCAGCAATGCGTTTCTCTTCATAGTAGCAGGCTGCGCCTTTTTTTCAAGTGCCGATCGATCACGTTAGCTTTCTTCAAGATATCCTTTCCTTGAGCTATTTCTCCAGCAATGCGTTTCTCTTCATAGTAGCAGGCTGCGCCTTTTTTTCAAGTGCCGACCGATCACGTTAGCTTTCTTCAAGATATCCTTTCCTTGAGCTATTTCTCCAGCAATGCGTTTCTCTTCATAGTAGCAGGCTGCTTTTTTCAAAGTGCCGACCGATCACGTTAGCTTTCTTCAAGATATCCTTTCATGAGCTATTTCTCCAGCAATGCGTTTCTCTTCATAGTAGCAGGCTGCGCCTTTTTTTCAAGTGCCGACCGATCACGTTAGCTTTCTTCAAGATATCCTTTCCTTGAGCTATTTCTCCAGCAATGCGTTTCTCTTCATAGTAGCAGGCTGCGCCTTTTTTTCAAGTGCCGACCGATCACGTTAGCTTTCTTCAAGATATCCTTTCCTTGAGCTATTTCTCCAGCAATGCGTTTCTCTTCATAGTAGCAGGCTGCGCCTTTTTTCAAGTGCCGACCGATCACGTTAGCTTTCTTCAAGATATCCTTTCCTTGAGCTATTTCTCCACCAAAGCGTTTCTCTTCATAGTAGCAGGCTGCGCCTTTTTTTCGTCGACAAGTTTAATACTTTTTTCACTGAGGAAATTTTACGTGTCATCGTATGATGGGAACTATTGAGTGATCTACTGATCGCCTTTCAAACACAATAAACGAGTGAATTATGCATATTTTTGACCAATTTAAGCAATGAACGTGTTTATTATGAGTAATCGCAATATTTATTATACTGAAAAACAAATATTTATCAAGGGTAGAAGAAAAACGCCTAATTTAAAATGGGAGTAAAACATACTTCCAGCTTCCATTAATGGGCTAAGGAAGAACGCTTCCGTTCTAGGGAGTGAAGATTTTTATTTCAATAAAAATTAATTTGATATAAAAAATGTTGACAGCCTTAAAAAACTGCAGAAATCGCAAAAAAAGTCTCAACATAAGAGTAGCTGTTAAAAACCTATTTTCGGCAAAAGTATGGACATTCTCAGGCCATCCATTTATGCGTTTAAGTTCACGTAGTGTCATTTCTACAGGCCCGTCTGCCATTAACCTTTCCAGTTGTCTCATAAAACAAGGAATTCCAGTGGTTTACCATTTCGTTGTTGCCGACATGATACATGTATATTTGCATTTAAACAAGTCAATGATAAGTTATTTTAATATTGTTCCCAAGCGTTTCGACGATAAAATAATAATCATTCAATTTATTAAAAACAGTTGGTATTATTAGTATTAACTACTTTTATTATGATCGAAAAAAAAAGAAAAAAATTACGATAACGACTGAATTTTTATTATTTTTTTATGTTCACCAATTATAATCTGATGGCCTCCATGGTGAGGGGTAAGGCTCTCGAATACGAATCCTAAGGTCGCGGGTTCAAGTAATAAAAAACAAATAGACTATCAAAAAAAAGCCATATCCATTAAAAAAAATCATTGATATAAAAATGAATATATTGTGGTCATGATTTTGTATAGTGTATCGCTAAAACAATACTATAATGTTTTAGTTTTAAGAGTATTCAAAGGTAAAGATCTAAAAAAAAAATAAGAGTTGAAAAAGTAATATAATCCTGTTTATGATAGAGGTGTATTTTTTATAAATATTTTTTAATATAAATTTTATGGGCACAATTGGAAAATATAAAGTAGATGAAATAATTTTAATAGTGTGTTGCTTTAAATATGAAAATAAAAAAATTGAATGCCAATATGTATAGATGAAGTTACAATAGCAAATAACATTATATATATAAGCACATATTTCAATAATATTCGTAAAAGTCCTCCTTTAGTATTGGCACGCCAAATATAATTACGATGAGATAGACCAATATTCAATCAGCTACTCTTTATCCGCCACATCTGGATGCCACATAAGCTGACCAAGACTAACTCAAATTTCCCACAAAACCACCCTTACACAAATCTCGCATTCCAGGATATATCTGTTTAATTATCTTTGTCTTCATCTCTGTTGCACTCCTGAAGAACGGTGCCACTGTGGTATACTGTAGATCTATGGTACACCAACTCAAGGCTGAAGATAAATATAGGTAAGCTCTCTCCTATTTTGACGTGTTGGAGAATCAGGTGCCATTGCTCGGGAAATATATATATCTTGAGGACAAAGCTGAGTTACTCGCAATTACCAAAAAATGGAGGCTACTAAAGCTAACTACCCAGCTAGGAGTGGAATCATTCTATCAAAAATCGTTCACAATGTGGGCATTCAAATCGATTGCCGAGGAGTATCTTGGAGAACTTGACTAGAGTAGCTAATCTATCCTGCAAGCCATGTACCTTAAGAACATACCTCTTGCATGGGAGCTTTATAGGGATAGAGTCAAGCAGGCTTAAATTAGTAATTAAGAAAGCTTATAAAATCAACTCATTTAAATATGAGTCCGTATAGTAAGAAAGTAGGACCGATACCAATGTTTTTTATTGTATTATTTTGATTTCTCATATCTATATTAAATAATGTTGTGCCAAACTAATCAGAATTAATTATGTTTTTTGTAATAATACATATTATGACTGTCCAATTAAATAAGTATGAGAGACCCAAGTGGTTTCTTTGTATTTTTAAACTATAAACACAAAATGATCGATAAAATTTAATGAAAAATATTTATTCCAAACTAGTATCAACCTTATTCCTCGAAAATATTGTTACTGACTGATTCCAAGTATCAATTAACACAAATGATTGTATAAGTTTCGAAATATGAATGTCTCCAAGTATTTTTATCCAGTGATTAATATTTTGAATTTTGCTCTTTTGACTTAATTAAAATCTCAGTATTTCACGGAGTTGTTAATTAGTTATAATTTATATAAAAAATATATATTTTAATCGACAAAAATGTAATAACGAGTAGAGATTCCAATGGATAAATATATTGAGTTTTTTGGGCCTGACTACATTGAGCCACTTCGAAAAACTCTTTTGGAAGGATTTTCCGTACTCCTTGACAATTTCAAGAAGCAAATATATGATTCAAACCTCATCAGAATCCGGATTCTCGAACATCTCAGATAGGTCAAACACAATAATTAATACAAAAAACCCAACCGACCACTGCTAGAATCAGTGGCTAACGAGCTGGGTCTCTATTTCTGGCTGGTGCTGAGGAGCCCGAGCATATGGGTGCAGTTGATCGAAGACGAGTAAATTATCGCTTAAGACAACGTTATGGACCTCTATATGTTCATTTCGAGGGTCTACAAGAAATTTATACAGGTGGGCGAAACCTCCTTGCCCGAGCTATTTCAACCCCTTAGCAACCTACTGCAAAAATAACTGTTTTTTTTACTGGAAATCATGGCTAACGAAATCTCTAACATCTACAACATGAATAAAAAACTCGTGGTCGAAGAAATTGATGAGCTCAACTCCGATACGAGAGTTATGCGTCTTATAAACAAATTTATAGTCTTTAAGCTGCTGAGATAACTCTCTACTAAAATTCTCGAAAAAATCAAAGATCAATTAAGATCTTCGATCTTCCGAAATTCTGAGCCGGAAGCCGTTGACGCATTCGCCGGATACATTTTGCGAACTCATGACATTCTTTCGGTCGTCAGCCGCAAATACGCGAAGTCGGAGTCGAACAAAAAGAGCCTAGAAGATCAATTTCGCGACAAGATTTTACTTCTGAGCAGCCATATGAAACGAGTGTCCTACAGGGAGGCTTTGCGAGAGGATGGCAAGAAAGCAGTGTATATTGAATTCTAATAGGAGATTTAAGCAGGGAAAGAAGGAAAGGTTACGTCATGCCTAGCACAGATTGACTCTAACGGAAATGTGGCGTTCAACAATCCGAGTTTGATGAGGAAAAAATGGTCGCTTCTCGATCGGAGCGATAAAGCAGATTTAGACAGTCTGCTGTAGAATAAGAACGCATTGGTTAACACCATGAAAAATGCTCCTCACGAAGTCGAAAAAATCGATTTCGTTAAAAACATGCAGGCAGTTGGAGGGAGTCTCGGAAATTGTCTAGCCAATATTGGACGATACGACTCCCTCGAAGGCTTTGTTGGTGACTTTTCTCGAAAGGCACTCGTCGCCAGTTCACTCAACCTCCTAATCGAAAGGCTTCCCGTGCTTGGCTACTTTTTAATTTCTATCGGCTTTACTTACTCATTTTACTCAATCATGAGCAATGGATTTAGATCTGGACATAAAAAGCTGCAGGATCTCGGAAACGTTTTGGTCGGGACAGGAACCTCGCTTGGCGGAGGTATTGTAGGAGGGGTCGTTGGAAGTGTGTTCATCCCGATTCCATTTTTGGGAGCATTTTTGGGCAGTGTAGTTGGAGGATTCATCGGTGGTATCACAAGCAATACTTTCTTAAAATTTCTACACAGCAGTCGACTGGAGAGCATGGTTGATCGGTTACTTTAACAAATGGGGGAGAACGGATAAGTGAGAGCCACTCCCGTCGGTCTGAAATTTCTGGGAATCAAGAAGTACGTTTTCTACGACACGATCCCACTGCAGCTGCAAAACAGGCTGGGATGCGATATTATGTGGATGACGCTGATAACATTTGTGTTGACTTCGTTTGAAGAGGCTAAGCTAAGCAAAGATTTGAATCTACATTGGAAAGGAAGGGAGAGGAAGAAACTTGTTGCACATTGTCTGCAGGAACAAATGCTTTATCTTTAGAGGGAAAGGATCGAGATCAGAAAGCTTATGAAAGATGTGGACAATTTTTTTGCAGACCTGCTTCAAACTGTTTGAGTGCTACTAAAAATAATAAATTAGTAAAATAACACCTTAGAAATTAGTTTACCGTTATGGTCTGACGATGTATAAATCCACCTATCTACACACAAATAGTCGGATTTTTATTACATTTATCCGATATTTTTTAATCTAATTGATACTTGAGAAAACGTGCCAATTATATTTAGTCATGTAAAAATAATCAAATATAGTTTTAGCATGTAGAAATATTTCTGTGAATATGTTGATATTAATATTGAAAAAGATATGACATTGATTCAAGCCAAGTTATAATAACTAACCATTTGGAAATCCGATATGATTCAATTTTAAAAAATAAATTCGCAACAAATACTGAAGTTTTGGCTATCTCCTTATGTTTTTTCCTTATAAAATACTGAAAGAACGAACAGGCAACCTTTTAAAATTCAATGATCTATCGATATATCTAATTATTGTTTAGGATAGATTCTCAAAGTAAAAAAGATGGGGGGAATCTTATGTACGCTAAAATTGTTAAAAATATAGTATGGTTTATGTTAAGTTAGAAAGAGGGATGCAGGAAAAGTATCAAATGTATAATTTATATTTCTCGAGTCATGAAGAATAAATTTGAGGATGGATTAAGTTGTATTTACCGCATTTATTATTCGTGATGCAATAAAATATTTTAATAACAATATTTGATGATACCTAAACATGTTTATTATTTTTATCAATCCTTAAATCCTTTTTGATTGCATAATTAAATCGAGACGATTAGGCGGGATATTTCCTTCATTTTAAAAAATATATTTTGATTCTCTTATTTTTTATTAATTAATAGAAAAAATAATAATCATCCATGCTAGCTATTTATGAATCACTGACGCCTTCTGTCCCAGAAAAGATATCGACTGGCATAAAAGGATTGATTGTACAACTGATTGCCATCAAAGACTAATTGAAAAATGTTGGAGATAATGCCGTCATGTACAAAGGTGAGATTAGTGATGGGTTTTGCAAACTCAAGGTCCTATTCGAACCCAGTCAGTTCAAAGAAAATGTCACCAATTATATCAACTCAGTTATCAGACTCGAAAAATTCGCTGGAGACCCCAAGCTACTTTTGGTCAGCCAATTTAGCGTTCTCTTAAAGTACCCCAACATTGTCGGAAACCCAATTTCCTACAAAGACTTTACCGTCAATGGGAATCCCACGTCGACAAATCTGCTTAATAAAGCTCTTTTGGCAAATTGTTAAAATAACATCAATAGAGATAACACGCCGCAAAAACACACCAACGTTTCCCCAATCATGAAGAAACCAGCTAATACTATCAGCAGAGTCACTGACGCGAGCTCATTTTAAGACTTTGCGGACCTGTATCCACATCTACAGGGCGACTGGAGAGTTCTGTGCAGAGTTCTCAAGTGTAATTACCGAGAGTTCGATAACAGTAAGAAAACGAGGACGAAACTTCTTTAAATGGTTCTTTTAGATAAGAGAAATATAAAGATGAAAGCCACAATTTTCGGATAATTTGCGGAGGAAAAACAGTCGGAAGTAGAAGTTGGTATGACCTTTATTGTTGGAAACGCACTCATTAAACTGGATACTTATAGGGGTGCTAACAATGATGCAAATTTGAGCGAACATACTCTGATGATTATGAATAATAATAACTGTATTTTCTAGCGAGTGGTGGATGACGGGTCAATAAAGGAAGGGCAGACAAGATACCTCAACATCAACGACATGAGAGACAAAAGAGCAAACGAAGAAGTGGATCTCGTGGCCATTCTGAAAGTAATTAATTTATTTTTTAAATATAATTATTTCTGGTTCATGCTTATTAATATTTTTTTTTTTCTTAGGATTTGAGACAAACTACCTAATTGAAAGGGAAAAAAGATAAACCACTAAAAAAAAGGATGGGGGTCATCTGCGATCCTGAAAACAAAGTTGAGATGGATGTGACCTTCTGGAACGAGATGGGAGATACTATCGATCCTTCTATGATAAATAAAACTGTGCTCCTCACAGATTTCAAGATTCATTAATATAACGGTGGGTTGTCAGTCGGTTCAAACTTTCGATCGAAGGTCACCCTCCTACCCCAACATCCGTATTCCAAGTATGAAAACAAGCTTTCGGCGCTAATATTTGAAAACATGTCATACCGAACTGATAAGGAAGCAAAAGTCATCAGGAACATCAAAGACCTCGAAATTGCTGTCGAGTAGATGAAGGAAGATGGAGCCACTTGGTCGCAGCTAAAGGTATACATCAGCAGGATCAGAGAAAAAGGCAGAAGAGACTACTTAGCTTGCCCTTTTTGTAGGAAATCCTGCACCGAAGGCAGCACTTAATGTGGTAGTTGCAGCAAAACTTTTCCTAAACCCATAGCCAGATATGTTATGGGCGTTGAAATTTCTGATGCCTTCGGGTCGTTGTGGACCACAGGTCATGACTAATTTGCTTAACGAATTTTCAAAATCAAAGGAGGTAATTACAAAAAACAACAAAATATCATACACAATTTATAATAATTATGACGAAATATAGACTATCCAGCATAATTAACGCATAACTTCGATGAGGTGCAGTTTAGATAGCTGACTAAAAAATGTCTGTTTCAAGCTTTCAAACTGAAAATTGTGACCAAGTTCGAGTTGGTGGAAGGGAACAGAAAACTCAAGCACAATGTTGCAAGCCTAATGCCTTATGATCCAGTCGTCGAAACTTAATCTAATCTGTAATATATCCGTTCGCGATTGACAGCATGATCTGACTGCCTTATTTATATGAAATTGAAATGAATTGTCAACCTCCGATTTTTTGAAAAATCTAATATTTTATTTAAAAAAATAGAACTTATTGATTATATTATATGCATTCTGTATATAATTATACATTTATATGAGTGATGATTTAATAGGAAATACCTCAGTTGGATCGTGTGATAATTTAAAACCAGACAAGACCCTGTTCTTATTATAAATGTCCAAATATCATTAATATATTTTTACATAAATATTTTATTATCCCCACAAACATATAATCCTATTTCCAGATGGGCGGAGACGAATCAAAATAGAAGAGGAGGCCTGACATCAGTGAAGACGATCGCCGAAAACTAGAGTCTGGCAAGCCTATCAACTTTCAAGGAGGCATCAGCGTCCGCCTAAACCCCAAAACTGGCATGCTTGAGGGTATGCCAGAAGAGCTGGTGCGAGCTTATGATTTACCTTATTCGGTTGATTAAACGAAAACTGTCCGCACCAATAATTTTTATCACGAAATCCGCCCCACCCCAGATCTTCCTGAATCAATATTGGCACTAATCAATTCGCAAAAGGTGGCTGTCAGCAAGTATCAATCAACCAAAATTATATACTCTTAAAAAAATAACAACTATTATTATTTTTAATGTAAACCATTAGACCCATGAATTTTAAGCATGTGATGCACTTACAGGTTGACCTCAACTCAGAGTTCGGAATTAAAGGTCTGCCCGAGGAATGGAAGAAGAAGTTTGCCAACGCCGGACTGAAAACTGAAGAAATTCAAGATCCGAAAGCACTGCTCGATATCGTCACAGGACTCGAGAAAGGAGAAGAGGAGCCCGTGTATCAACTGCCCCCGAATTCTTAATTTGAAAAAGTGGTGAATTCAATCGTCTTCCGTAACGAGAATCCCAACGACTAATACCGTTTCGCAGGCGAGCTCGGCAAAGGAGCAATGTGTAAAGTGTATCATGTGTTTAGCCGTGCAAATGCCAGCCAGGAATGGGCAGTACGTCTGATGAAGGTGCAGGATAAAGAGACCCTGGACAAGATTCGCATCGAAACTGCAGTGATGACGATGTGTTCGAATAAAAACATCGTCAACTACCACACATCGTTTTCGTATAAAAACTGCCTCTTCATGTTTATCGAGTACATGGATGGAGGAAGTCTTACCTAAATAATTTATCAGTATATGAAGAAAATCAATGAAAACGTCATCGCCTTTATCCTAAGATAAATCATGCTGGGTCTTGGCCCGCTTCATGAACACAAGCAGATTCACAGAGACCTCAAGAGCGACAACATTCTCATCAATAAAAGAGGAGAAGTCAAGGTGGCGGACTTTGGTTTTGCAATCCAGCTCACCAAGGAAAAGAACAATCGAAAATCAGTCGTGGGGACACCGGCTTGGATGGCTCCCGAACTAATTAAAAAAGAGCCTTACAATGAGAAAGTGGATGTTTGGTCGGTCGGAGTTATTGCCGTGTAGTTGGCAGAGGGCGAGCCTCCATATCTACGCCTTCCTGCTTTGAAAGCGATGTACTTTATATCCACAAAAGAACCCTATCGCTTAAATAAGCAAAAGTTCTCGCCTGAACTGTGTAATTTCGTTGAGTGTTGTCTATAAAAAGACCCAATGAAGAGGATGTCAATTGCAAAGTTGCTTCAACACCCATTGATCAAGCGAATTGGATCTGGAGAGCAGTAACGAACAATGTTTGCTCAACTCGTGCAGTCAAAGAAAAACGTATCTCTTTCGGAATTGATGACGAATGCTTGATAATTAAGTTTTGTTTATTTTTGTAAATTTTGAGTTTGTTCTCAAAAAGAGAGAAAGTACGAAACAGATTTCTATTAAATATTTGAGGTTGTATCGAATCGAGTTCTAATTTAAATTTGTTTTTGTTTTTTAGTTTTTTCTACTATTAAATATTGAAACTGGAAAACTTGTTTATTTTTTGTGACTAATTGATTTGTTTAGATCTCTTGCGATTGTGTATTTATAAATGTAGTTTAAAAAAAAAAAAAATAAGACATTATTTTGTTCACAAATAAAATACCCATCAATGTTCCAAGGTATAGTTATAAATCTTCTTATACCCGAAAACGTGATCCAGGATTCCTTGGTCTCCAGAGTTGTAATCGTAAGTGGACGCAGCTTCGAGAAGATCATTGGAAATTTCCAGTCCGTTCCAATCAGATTCATCATAACCTTCACCTGAAACCGACTTGCAAGTATTTTTGTTAGGGAAACACTTGATGGCCTGGCCTGTCTGTCGGTAGTTGCAGAATGGTGAAAGGCAGCGAGGCAGAAAAGCGATGGGATCTCTTCTGATGAAATATCTTTTGGAGGGAGTGGTTTGATCGAACCAGGCTGCCCAATTTTTGTTGCCGACCCTGGGAGATCCGAAGGTGATAAGCTCGATTTCACTAAATAAGCCAGAGTGCTGGATATCCACATAGCTCAGACAAGCTAACCCACCTCCGAGACTAATACCAGTGATTACGAGCTTTCGGCCGACATTGGCTGAAAGATCAGAAAGGATAGTATCTCTAATACTGGCCCACATCCTATCGTACTCTCTTTGAACTTTGCAATTGTGACAGGTGTGCTCGTCTTTAATCTATAAATCCAAATAAATAAGGATAGTATAAGAAAAGTTCATTTTTAAAAGTTACTTGGAAGGCCCAAAGAATATCTTGCCAAACGTTCTTCAAATTAGCGGTGTATCTGAAAGCAAGCACAACAAAGTCGTCATAGACTGAAACAATAGACACGATTTCATGAGTGGAGTTTTCAACTTTGTGAGTTCTGATGGGTCGATTCTCATCAGTGCAATCAGCACAGTCCCAGATGGTGGGATCTCCAGCACGACCAACTTGCAAAGAGTTGGCAAGTGCTCTTTGATCAGTAAATGGGATAGTCAAGGTGATCCCGATAAGAAGGGCAAGAACAACAATATATTTAAACATTAGAAAATAGTAAAACTTTTTATTTATTTTTTATTGTATTTTTATAAATAATTTTATTTAAATTTGTTTCATATTCTTTGATGTATAATCCTACAATATTTGATAAATTTTTTTATTTATTTTAACAAAAATTCGTCATCGATGACTCAGGAAAAAAGATAGATACTTCCTAATCATCATTCATTTTTAATACTTTTTAAATCTAATTCTTTATTTCAAAAAATTATATGATCATATGTAATGCTAACTTAATTTCTATTAATATTTTAAGTGGATATGTTACTTTCTTTCTAATCCTGTTTCTTTAATAAAAAATTAATAACATAAGATTCTCAAATTATGTTTTCTGCAAGTATTCTTTCAAACTTCAATTACTATCTCCTTTATGCCTGCTACATCCACACGAACGTTTATATTCATCAGGAGACTTTTACTAATATCTCCTTTCGCCTCTTAATTTTTTACTATCAAAAAAAGATTTACTCTTGATTTTGATAAATGTTGTGGTCTTGTTTCCTGTTCTAAGAATAGGCGTTTTCATTTCTGTTTAAATTGCATTGTGTTTTTCAACAAAGGGCGGGATAGGAAATTGGGGTGTAATTCTCTTATTTTCCTATGGATATCGGTTTTGAGCTTCGTTCTGTTTTTGACCCAGTGTCGTTCTCTCCGGCTCGCCAAATTTTTTTCCGTTGACCCAATACCCTTTTAAGCTTTTGGAATCATTAAATATCATCTCCCCATAGCCATGCCTCAGGTCATTCTCAAAATTGCCGATGTAAGTGTCCCCATTTTTCCAGACATATTCACCATGGCCACATTTCTTATCATTTTTAAACTCCCCGTCGAATTTATCTCCGCTTTCCGCCTCCACATATGTTCCCTTTCCATGGCGCAAGCTATTGCTGAACTCTCCTTTGTAAGAGTCTCCATTGTTATAATAATATTAACCGTATCCATTTTGCCTGCCTTTCATATACGCTCCGACATAAACATCTCCATTTACAAATCTCTCAGTCCCGAGCCCTTCTTTGAGACTATTCTTGAATTCCCCTTCGTACCTGTCGCCAGAAGCTGTCGTATGAACCCCAAAGCCCTCCACCTTTCCGTGATACCACTCTCCGATATAGGATTCGTAAGTGCCGTTTACATTCTTACTTTTCCACATGCCGCTTCCGTGTTTCTTTCCCTTGAACCATTGGCCGTCGTATATTTACCCGTTGCTCCAAGTAAATCGACCAATGCCACACTTTTGTCCATTTTAGAATTTTCCCTCATATCGGGAATTATCAGGATATAGCTCCATGCCCCTCCCATGTTTAACTTCGTTGTGGAACTATCCTTCGTAAAGTCTCCCGTTATAATAAAAAATACATCCGTATCCTTCTTTAATATATTTTGAACTAGATTTTTACTCTTTCTTCACTAATTATTCGCCTTACCGATCTATAGGAACTGCTTTCATCTAGCCAAAATAGACTCCATTTTTGTATTTTTTAATCACAAAGTTCGATATATCCACATTTTTCAGAAGGTCGGATTTGGGCTGATATTTTTCAATGAGGCTATTGTTGTCTTGTTATTCGTTGAATGACTAGTTTATCTGATGCTGCTTCGAGCCGACTTCTGCACGATGGTCTTCTCCAATAAATAGTTGATGTACCTCAGGCATCTGTGTAAACATTTCCCGATGGAAATTACTGGCTATCACTGGCTATTGCTCCTCATTAGTTGGGTTTAAATGGGTCAGCTACATAGACGTTAGTGGTTTTTCTAGTCCTGAACTTCGCAAACCCTTGTCTACGTGGCTATTCTCACTTTAGAAATTGGCGAAGTTTTATTTGCTTCTTGTTACGCTTTTTTGAGACCCGATGTTACTATAAATGCTCTCAAAATTGCTAGCTCTGTTTGACATATTTTGCTCAGTTGGGGATTGGGGCTTTTTGCCTGTATTTGGTTGGCTAGTATTTTTTACATCGACGTTCTTTTAACTGTGGGTTTAATGTTTATTTTCAGGAGTTCCCATCTTCTGCTCCTGGTTCCGTTTCAAAGACCCATCTTTATTGTTTGTTTTTTAGTAGAGGCTGTTGTTGATTGGAGGGTCATAGGAGAATCGAAGTCGATTGTGCTATTTGGTATGTATTTTTTGGTCCAGAATATCATCGGTCTGGCTTTAAAATGTTCTGGTTTTCTGTCCCTCGGCTTTATTATTTGGAATATTTTGAATAATTGCCGTATTTCCCGTATTTGCTGTGGCTCCGATGTCTCTTAGGTCACTATTGCGATTGACTCTTTCAAGATATCTCAAAGATGTATTGTTAACAAAGTCGGAGATGCCGTGATTTGTTTGATTTGTTTGGACGGAGTTTCTTCCTTGCTTGAAGGTTCTTCGATTGTTCTTTCTGAGGACTTATTACTAATGCAGGTCTTCAGTGATGCTCGTGAGGTTGATGGTTTTGGGCTTGAAGAAAAGCATGGCTTCCCCTCGACTATTTTTTTAATCCTATGCCAGAATATTGTTGTTCGAGTTGCTTTGACCAAGCTTATTTTTCTGATGGGGCATTGTTTAATTTTGGCTAGATTTCAACTCTAAAGTCCTTTGCATGAGTTTCTTGTTGTGGTAGTTGACTCCCTGCTTCCCAATGTAGACTTACCGAATCCTCTTAATATTGTTAACTCCCATTTTTAGCAAAATATTGTTGGTTGATTAAAGTTCTCCCTGATTGGCAGTAGATGGCAATTATTGCTAGTGATTTTGGAAGACTGTTCGAATGAACGGGGGTTCTTTATTGCTGTTGTGCGGTTTCACTTTATGATTCGGTAGTCTAGGCTGAATCTTTGCCACGTCTTGTTTGAGGCTGCCGAGCTGACTAACCTATGCTTTCTAGATATATTTTTTGAGCTGGTTCAGCTCCAATTATTGAAATCGCTAAAGTTCGTCATTATTTTTTTTGAGCTCATAAAGTTAATGGTTTCTATTTTTAGGCCCATTGTTATTTTAATTGATATTGTAGATTTGTCTTCTTCCTTATTTTGGTTGGTTAATCTGCTGCCGATACTGCTGGTAGTATCCCTGGGGCTCGATACTGGCTCCATAGTCATTTTGCGAAGAGTTGGATGTTTATTCGATGAACAGTGTCCTCTGAGACTATTGCGGCTTGTTTTTGGATTTAGCTGATAGATTATAAAAGAGCATCGGCATGCTTGACTATGTGGGGTGGGTCGAGTCAACTTACTGTTTTGGGTTGGCGTATTCGATTTGTCTTTGAGGAATCGACATATTAAATTAAATATATGTATAAATTATTATATCTTAACTTGTATGTATATAATTTTATTGGATTGCCTGCTCTCTTGTTAATCAATAAAATATAACAACGTTTAATATTTTTTTGATTTACTTTTGCATGTATTGCACTGGAATTAATGGCTATAAAATAATATAAATATTTTGCCTTATTGAGTTTTTAAAAATAGTATATATTTCCTTGCGCTTTTACAACCTAATCTAAAAAAACAAGAACAGCCAAATGTGTGTAGATAATTTAAAAAATTATTATTATTGAGCTTTAATTGCTTCTAAATTCTTACAAATCAAATATTTGAAAAACAAACATTTAGATGAGTTACTCTTAACAAATAGCATATGGTATTATTCGTCCTCAACGCTAGCTCTATCGAATCTCAAAGCTAGGTATTTTTTATTAGCTATATATAATACACCATTACAAACGATTCCACTCTAATAATTGCTTATGAACATAAATTACTGTAAGGCAGTCCTCAATTTCAAATCGCAAGCAAAGTCTCATACTGCACATTAGATGTTAGAAGAGAGGACCATGCACTAATGAGCAAATCTAATGACAAACTCTTAATGAGCCATTTTAGAATAGCAAATCCAACAAATAAACCTTATCCATGCGTTGTCTATCTTCATGCTAACAATGGTTCAAGACTATAGGGTAAGTGTTTTATAAGTCTTCATACTGAAAGTAAATTGTCTTTTTTCTCTTTAGGTTTACAATACGCCGCCCCATTACTTGAGCAATAAATTGAGGTGGTTTTGTTCGATTGCACTGGATCGGGAATCAGCGAGGGAGAATACATCAGCCTTGGAATCCGAGAGGCGGAAGATCTTGAGATTGTGATAAATTATCTGACAATAAACAAGAAAATAAACAAAATTGCACTCTGGGGAAGGTCGATGGGTGCAGTCACAGGTACATCAAAAAATATATAATTTGGTTTCGTTTTCGAAAATATTCTAGCAATGTTGTATTCTCGTAAAAATCAAAAGGAAATTAAGGCTTGCGTATACGATAGCCCGTATAGCGATCTTCGATCCCTCATTAAATAGCTAGCAAATGAGAGGACGGGCTTACCTGGGTTCGTCTTTACTATGTTCATGTCGGATGTCGATTAAATACTCAGGGCTGAGGTTGGTACGTCTTTAGAATAATATGATATTTTGAGTGTTGCTGAGAATGTACGAGTTCCGAGTCTGTTTCTCACTTCCGAGGTAGATACTTTAGTAAAGTACGAGCATACTTAAAGGTTATATAATATTTATCCTGGGGTTAAATCCATTTGTTATATTTCGGCCAAACACCAGGAAAGCAGACCTTTTGGCCTGATCCAGGAGGGAGTCAAATTTATCAAAAGCCACTTGGGCAAATCCTCATAATACGGAGGCAGTAGAAGGATGCAAGTCTCTCCAGACCTACTTGCAAATACGAGCCTTGGCAGCAGTTTAATTAGCTAACAACAATCCTAGTCTCGAGAGCCAGCAACTTTGGGAATTAACCGCAATCGAAATTATATTTCTAATAACAATAATAATTAAAGTAGTAGTAGCAGTTACTTATGTGGGGACTCAATGTGTGTGTAACACGATATAGCAACCTAATTTGGATCCCGCGAATATAGCAGTATCAGAGCGCCAGGATATGAAACGCATAAAAGGATTCTGGGTTAGTAAGCAAGTTCCCGACTTCATTTTATGGCCCAGTCGGGTCCACAGAGTTCTACTACATCTCAATATGCCTGGATGTCCTCAAAATACTGAACACAAACAGAATTGACCAAAGAAACAACCTAATATATCTACGTTTTTTTTTACTATTAATATTATTTTTATTTGGATTCAATATAGAAAATGGTCAGTGTTTTTTTAATTTAGGCAAATAAAATATAGTTTCATTATGCGGCAACGGCTGATTCAGCTCAATTGAGTCAATAATCTGGTGTAGCTTTATAATATCTTTTGGGTATTTCGGAAATTTTAGATCTTGGTACTTATATTCCATAGTGTCAGAATCCTTCAGCGCGGAGAGGAGATTTTGATTCTTGACTTTCCGAATCGCTGCTCCAAGTGCATTCGTTACTTGCCTGCCTTATGGTTCCTGGCTTCTGCTTCCTGATTCGCCCATCGTCAGATTTCCTTAATGCGAATAATAATTCTTCCCTGCGCCGTCGTTCTCGGCTATATGTATGACAGGTAGTTTTGTGCTATTTGTTAGTTATAAAATGGGAAACGACAGGTTAATAATTCTTTTGTTGACCGCAGGTTTCGCAGAAACAAATCTCTGCGCAATTACCTATTCCAACTCTGCTTTGTGATGTAATGAACCAACGTTAAGTCCTTAATCACGAGCCTTTGGTGCTAAGAGCATTGAAAACTCTTTAGTAGGACTTTTTTATAATTTTCTATCTTTTTTCTCTTTTTTCATCTTCAGTTCCTGCTTGATTCGAAGATGTTCCTGACTTTAGGCGTGTCTCTTGAGGTGCTCGGCCAGGTAGGCGTTGATCGTTTTTCGAGGTTCGGTCTGCACCTGTATGAGAGCCTGGACTGCCTTGTCCAGATTCCTAATAATATTAGATTTTTGGTCGATCTTTCTGATCGTCTTAAAGAATGAAATGTCCAGGTCCATCATCACCGGAGAATACATTTTGTAGATATCAATCATTTAGCTGTAGAATGCTCCATAAAATAGATCTCTGTTGATGAAAAATTTACTCTATTCTTCCGGAACGTTGGTGGAGTGTGACGTTAGGCTAATACTATGGTAACGCTCTCTTTTGGTGCTCACAGAATCTCTCCGCCTCAATTAGACTGTTGCGTTTTCCAATATGTCGTGTTTGTTAGAGTTGTTTTCATGATTTTCCTCAGGAGATCTCTCCCTATATCGTTTACTGGGTGAGTTTGTGTAACTTCGTTGCAGGCTGTCGGGAAACCTTTATTGGATTAGCTTTTCGATGGTTTTTGTTGCGTGCTTCAACAGCTTATTATACTATTTTCGAGACCATTCTGCGAACCAGTTCAGCAAAGTAGGCAACAAAAATTCCTAATCCCAGAATATATGTTTATAGGAATATATGAATTATAATAGGATGAAGAACAGCTTTTGTATACTTTTTAGCAGAGCTTTTTGTCATAAATATTGATGATTTCGATAGCTTTAAACTCGCATTGTTGTTTTCGAAAAAAGTGAACATAGAGATGGACAGACAAAGCATGCGGGTCGGAAGGATTTCCTGGGGATGTCGAAACCTCGAAGTTGGGGTCGAACATCACCATTAATCTTTTACTAATTTAGTAGAATTGCCTACATGCCTATTTCAACTTTTTAAAAAATTGTACGAAATAAAACCTGATTTTTACTTGATGTCAGGGAGGGTGTCTATTTTTTTACTGAGTAAACTCTGTAAATTATTAATCTACCTGACCTCTCGAACTGACTCGACTCTCTTTTGGTGAAGACAAAGCTTGAGTTGTTTCTTCAAAAGCTCGAGATCATCTGGCAAGGGTGTAGTCGTAGAAGATAGGAGTGACTGATGACAACCTAATCTCTACTCGAGAATCTCTGTGATAGTCAGCATTTTACAAAAAAATAATTTAGTCACCTAATTCCAAATAATAATAATAATAAAATGGTAACCCACTTAAAAAATATGTTATCCAATAATAAATGTCTGTTTAATCTTATGAGAATCCAGATCTATTTCTCATATGGTATTGCGTATATATGCCAAAGGTAAATAAGATATGCATCTACTATTTTCTGTCTGGATTAATACAAAATATCAAAATCCTTCAAAGATTTTATTATATTTCTCCGCATCTTTCGGGGTGAGCTATTTGGTGTCTTCGTATACTGGCTTTTCGGAAGTGAACTCCTTGTCAAATCCTTCCATCCAGTTGTCTCCTTCAATCTTCGGTTTGAATGGGGGAGGTAGCTATATATCATATTATATTTGTTTTACAATTAATTAGTTGTCATATTTATTTTTTACCTCTTTTCTTTTCATCTTGTCGAGGTTTAAGTCCTTAAACCAGGGATGAGCCAAAATATCATCCACGTCTCCTTTCGATCCAAGCCTTTCTGCTGGGTTTCTCACTAGCATTTTCGATATGAAGTCCTTAGCTTCCTTTGTTGTCTCCACCTTTTCGCTGAACCTCAGTTCGCCTTACTTGATGAGGCTTAGCATTACGCTCTGCTGCTTGTTATAGAACGGAGGAAGTCCGTACATCATCTCATAGGTCAGAATACCCAGGCTCCACCAGTCTGCACCTTTTCCGTACCCTTTGCCAATGATGACTTCAGGAGCAAGGTATTCTGGGGTTCCGCAAAAAGTGGTGGCCATTTGCCCTTCCTTTAAAATTTTTGCCATTCCAAAGTCCGTGAGACACGCATTTCCGTCATCGTCCATGAGCACATTTTCAAGTTTGAGATCGCGATAAATCACCCCCTCCTTGTGGAGGTGACCGAGTCCGAGAGCGATTTGCATGGCATAAAACTTGGCCCTTTTTTCAGGAAACTTCTTGGAGTTCGACAGATGCTGGAATAATTAGCCGCCCCTCATAAACTGCATGATGAAATATAGTTTGGAGGGTGTCTGGAAAGCGTAAGCCAAGTTGACTAAGTAGGGGTGGTTGATGTGTTCGAGAACCATTTTCTCAGTTTTGGTGTGTTCCAGCTGATCCTTTTTGATGATATCCTATTTGTTGATTGACTTCATCGCAAAAAGCTATTTGGTATTTTTCTTTTCGACCAATAATACTGTCCCGAACGCTCCTTTTCCCAGCACAATTTTCGGAATGAAGTCGGCAAGGCTCACAGTTTCTTTGGAGTCTTTGGCGAATAAGGTTTTGGTGGTCTTACGCACCATTTCCTTTTCCTGTTCCTCATCGTCCATATACTTGCGATATTTATTGTCATCGTACATCTACTCTTGATATTTTTATTAAAAGGTTAAATTTATATTGTGTACGTACATTCATCTCGCCAGTCAGAGGTTTTGGACCATCTTTTTTCTTTTCATCCTTGGTCATTGCCACATTCACAAGGCTCAGTTAATCCTTGAAATAGATAGGCATCTCTTTGGAAGTGACTGCACAGTATGCCTTAAGAATGCAGTAGATAATCTTCTCCCGCTTATCGGCTGCCGCGTATCGGTAGTCGTATTATTCAGGCACATGCAACACAAACTAAGTGCCAATCCTACTCAGCGTGATCGCCTTGATCTTTTCAATCTCAATTTTTCTGCGGATGGCTGGCAAATACTAATCATGTATATATTCATAAATATAAATACTTTTGTTTTACTCTTCTCTTTCAGATTATAGACTCCGAGATTGGTGATCAGAAGATTTCTTTACTGCTTCTTTTTGTAGTCATTAAATTTGAAGATGGAGCAGCTCAAATAAATGGACTCTTCAATGGTTTAAAAAGGAGGCAGAATAATTGAGGTTGTTTAATACCTTTTGCAGACAAAGATTTGACAATGGATTTGTCTTCTTTGAGGTTGAGCGAGTCAAACTTTTCAGCGAGGGTTTCCATGATAATATTATTTACTGAATTGAGTATATGAGTGAATATTTGGTTTATTGGTAATATATATTAAATAAAGGATATTTAATAAAAACAATCAATGAATGCTGAGTGCAGGAATAGGATATGAGTTGATTTAAATGATTGTTTTACCTATAACATTGCTTTTGTTAATATATAAAACCTTATAAAGGAACGATCCAAATAATAAATAATGAATGTTAGATTCAAAAAAATAAAAGTTACTGAAAAATATTTGAAACACTTTTTTTGGACTTATAATTATAAATATATATGTCAAGGAAAGATTATTGAAGAATTTTTTTTATATTTCCGAGAAAGCGTCTGTAACACTCCTATGTTCTCAGTTTCCATACGACTACTACTGTTGAGAGTCATAGGACCAACACCTACAATTTTGTTGGAGGCGTTGGTGTTCGACTTGCGCAGACTATGCTTTCGACGCACGCCGTAAGCATTAGAAGGGGATTAGTTAGAGAAAAGCTAGAGGCGATCGCTTCGCAGGGCCTGCATAAACTTCTAAGCATTCACAACCACCTCCTATGAAACTGAGGCCAGAACCTCACTCTTTTTGCGATACCGCAATGGTGGCAATTTTGGATCTCCTCCTATAAGCGCGGGAGAGTAAGCTTCATCAACCTCTTCGAGAGTTTCTTCTGTCTTGATCGGACGCAACTTGAACTGTTTTCGTAGGGGACTGGTTATATCGTTGCGAATGTTGGGCTCTTCGGGTGACAGCAATGGACTATTGTTCCGCTTGAGTGGAGAGGATGGTTACTTGCTGTTCTCTTGGGGCCCAAAGATATCGTACGCTTCCTTGTAATTTTCCAGCTCCAACTGTAGGTACTTGACGATTTCGTTGGCTTGTTTGACCTTCATTTCTGCCGCCTCAACTCTACGGTACATATTGTCTTTCTCGTCCACTAATTATTTTATGATCGTCAGATCTTCGGAACGCGAAGGTCTCTCCATAAACAGTTTTTGCAGTTCGTCGAACTTCAATTGAATGTGGTTCATCTGTTCCTCATGTAGTTTTTGCAGACTCAAGAATTCACTGTGCATGTCCGACGAAAAGCTGATTTGCTCATGAACTTTGACCGTAATCTTGCCTTCACACTCATGATCTTTGCTCAGCAGATTTTCTTTGTGGCGTGCTTCGAGCTAGATACACGACTTTTTATATTCATCAACCTTGATTTGGAGCTGCTCTTCGAACTCCTCCTCGAGTGAGAGGAGCCTCTGCTGTTTCTAGATAAGGGCAATAGATAATTGTGAATTTTGTGCTTCCAAGGACTTCATATGCTACTTGGTCTCCCGAATCTTGACAGTTAGATACTCGATTTTCTCCTCTTTGGTCATGCGGGTGAGTTCGTGGTCTGTCCTCTCTCCGAGAAGCAAATCATTAATTTTCAACAAGTCGGTCTCCAGCCTCCTACTCAGCTCCACGAGCAGCTATTCATGTTCTTTGTTTAGCTGATTGAGTTCCTCTTGATGTTTTTTGCCCATGCTTTATATCAGCTGATCACGATCCCGCTGGACAGCCTCGAGTACTTTTCTATGTGAGGAATCAACTTTTTACTGATGACTTTTAAACTCCTGATTTATCTTCAATATTTCCGCCTTATATCTTTTCTCCAGCTCGTCTACAACGTTAAGCGACTTTAACTCTTTGATTTCGGATTAGAATTTGGCCGTAATTTCGTGGATTCTTCTCTCGTAGGAATGTTTCAGCTCCTAGGCCTATTTTTTGAAAGCCTCCTCGATCGCGCTGACCTTTTTCTGGTGCTATTGCTTCTATTTTTCCATCTCCTATTCGAAACTCTGTTGTTGCTCCCTGAGCTGGATTTTATGCTACTTCTCTACTTCTTACCGCTCGGCTTGTATAGTTAATAGCTGCTGCTTGAAAAGCTCTTATTGTTATGCCATTTTTTTTGCGTGTTCTTCCCGCCTTTTGTCCATTTCTAGCCTCAGCTCCTCAAATTCTTTGGCCTGCAAAGCCTTTAATTCTTTCAGCTGTTCGGAGTGTAGAGTCGCTTCTTGTTCGAGCCGCTGGGACAAAGAGTTTATTTTCACTCGTAGGGTGGCCTTGGTCTCCTCGAGCTATTTGGAGTAAAAATTCTAAAGTTGATTCATTTTCTTCTCGAACTGTTCCTCGGCTTGCTTACGTTTTATCTCTTCCTCGTATCTCACCTTTTTCACCCTCTCTTCAGAGAGTTGCTTCTCTTTTTCGATTTGTCTGCCAAACTCCGACCGCATCTCCACAATCTGCTTGTCTTTCATCTTGGCTTCAGCCAAGTGCTCCTGCGCGGTTTGTTCCAGCTTTTCATTCTTTAAGCCCAGCACATCCAGTCTCTGTCTTAAATCCTTTTCCATTTGCTTCATTCTTACTACTGTTTCTTTGATCTAATTTTCAAATTTCTCCTGCATTTTGGCCAGTTCGGCTTTGTGTTTTTTGGCGTCTGCGGTTTGGCTCTCGCTCAGCTGTTTACAAAGCTGTTTAGAGGTTGCAAGCTTGTCCATTAGTTCAAGTTTTTCTACTTCGTATTGGCTCAGGAACTCTTGCATTTTTTGTTCCTGCTTTAGACGCTCTTCTTCGTAATACTTGTTTTTGTTCTCGAGATGCTTCTTCTCCTTGCCTAGCTCGTCGATGCGGTGATTCAGCCCTTTTTGTCGGAGCTCTAGCTTCTCGATGACAGATTGATGTGCCCAAATTTCTTCCTTCAAGACAGTGTTATCTTTCGCCAGGAGATCCAGCTTATCGTTGAGCTGCAAGATAAAGTCGGCCTTTTCCGTGAGTCGTTTTCTGAACTATTCTGCTTGAGCTTCAATTTCTCCGACAAGTCGCTGCCGATCGCCCTCCTTCTCCCTGAGTACCTGCTAAAAATTACTATTTAGTTCGAGAATCTTGTCTTGGAGCTGCTTCTCGAAAAGAAGAGCCATGTTTCTTTTGGCCTCCTCAAAATGTGAGGATAAGCTGGCCAGTTCTTCCTTCAGTCTGTACATTACAATATTATGCTATTATTATCTGCGGTCTATTTCACGCAGCAACCCTTGAATATCGTTTTTCGCCTTGCTGATCTCGGCATTTTTAGAGGCGATCTCTTTATCCTTTCTTTCCAGGTCTAGTTTATGACTCGCCTCCATACTGAGTTTTTTTTGCTAAAAAAGTTGTTGAGCCTCCAGATACGACTGCTGCAACTTAGAATAGTTTTGCATGGCCTACAATAATTTCTGTTCATAAGAATCGATGAGGGCCTGTCTGTGTTTGGTTTGTTCCTCAATTTGTCGCTGCAATTGAGCGTTTGTTTCTTTGTAGTGGATGTTGGCGAGGTTGAGATAGTTCCAGTCCACCTGGATCATGTGGCAAATTTCCTCCATGGTAGCAGTTTCGACTTCTAGCTTTCGGTTTTTATTGGTACTGAGTTAGTGATCAGGAACCAGTTTGCGCAATTACTCCGTCTTGACTATCGAGTAAAAAGAATTAAAGTCAACCCATAAGGAATAATTCCAAAAAGAATATACAAAATTAAATATAGATATAATTTATATTGTATATTATAATGGTTAGATTTTTTTATAAATATATTTAACAAGATATCTGTTTTTTTTTGTTTTTTACTCGCCACTAGTCGATTTAGATTAATTAGTTGCTGCTTGAGGATTTGGTTCTCTTAATGCAAGGGGTAGATTTGTCCTTCGAAGAAGTGGGCTTTGTCCTCGAGTTGCTGTGCTCGCTTCGGAGCCATGCCAATCACATACTCCTTCAAATATTCAGAACAATATCCTATGACATTTATTTAAGGTTTACTTTTGCTGGAGATAGTTATAAACTCCCCAGGTGCGTTTATTTTTGATACATCGAAATGGGATAAAGGAGATCAATCTTAATTATTATCGGGGGTACTATTTTTTGATAATATTTATAAATAAATATATAAATATATATATATTGTGTCTTTTCTATGGTTTAACAATATTATTGGGCTGTGATCGTGTTCGTCTTTATAATTTAATAGCAAATAATATGTTACATAATTTGGTATTGATTAAATTATGTAAACAAGTTTGCTTATCTTTAAAAATATGATTTTATCTAATCACTGGAGTATATTTCAAGCCTTATCTAAGTTATTATAATTTTCTTAAATTCTATTGGCTGATATGTACACATTTATGTCTAAATCTTTAGATATATCCGAATAAAAATATTTTAAATATAATTTTATATCAAGAAAATTGGTGTATATTAATATACATATATATAGATTGATTGTCCTTTCGGGAAGTGAAAGACCGCATGTCTCTCCTCTTACTTCAAAGCTTCTAAAATGTTTTGTTATTCAACGATATTGTCTGACAATTTCGCATCAATATTGTTAAATTGTTAAATTGTGTGATGTAAATGTCCAATATTTTTTTATCAGAAAAACAGGATCAATATAATAGTTAAATTTTTTCAGTCGTCTCATCAAAATAAAAGAATCCTTTTAAACATAACATCTAAATTGGACTACACACAAATATTATTACTAAAGTGATAGTTATATGGAGATGCTAGTACATACATGATAAAATAATCGATAATAGTAATAATAATAAATATATATTCCAAATTATAATAATATAAGATAATTTGTGAACGTAAAATGATGAACGCAGTTTTTAACTCGGTGAGAAAGGCATCGATGACTTATACTCCGACAATAAGATTTATCGGGAACCGCCAACACCCGAATAATGCCACCAATTTATCAACGACATCGACACCCCGCCCTGCAGGCAAATAATCACAGGCACCAGGAACCAAGCCACTTGACATTAGCAGTAAAGAACAACAAACAAATATCCATTGCATATCATATATTTTTGTAAAGCACAGAACTGAAGCCAATAAGCAAAATGATCTATGGCAATCATGGGTTGTCCCAGAACGAAATCGATATAATCAACTCGGGGCCACTCCAGCTTGATTATTTAAAAGTCAAACCCATTGATTTAAAAACAAAAAAAGTTTGATCGCATATTTTCAGAATATAAACAACTCTTATGAAGATGCCTTTTTATTTTCTAAGAACCCAATATGAGTTTGCATTTTTGGTCGCCTTCTTTGTTAATGAGGACAATCAAGTGGAAACAATTTAAAATATTCGATGTTTGTATCGTATGTTTATTAATAGTTTTATCGATCGAACTTTTTAAGTTAATATAACTCTCTATCAATTCTTAAATAATATTTTGTAGTTGGGTTAAACAGAATGGATAATTCTGAAACGTTTATAGGTATGCATGGATATCCCACTTGTAAATTTGTATTGTATCATTGTTGATTCGTCCTTAATGACTTTTGCTTATTCTAGATAGTTTCGATAACAAGCCTGGACAATTGGTCCAGTTTCTATTTGAATGATTTATCCACATTGTCCAATATATGCAAGTTGCGGTGAATGTCCCACGACTTTCGGGTGTTTTGATCGAGGCATAATGCTTCTTCAGGGGTCTCTCTCCTCGCTTGATTGTTGCTAAGAGTATACTATTCTCGAGCTCCATCTGCTGCCGTCACCAAATGGAAAACAGCAGTATATCGTTCGTTGCTAAGATCTTATTAGTTGATCTATAATAGTTAAATAAAATTAATTGCGATTTAAAGTTAACAATGACAGTATAGTTCTATTTGCGTACATTATAAACAGTAAGCATTTCTTTCCATTCTTAAGATGCCATATACGCTTTCCCGTCCATTAGTCCCCGATCGCAGAGTATAACTATAATTTCTTTGTTTTTATCATACAAGGCGACGTCCTCGAAGCATGACTCCAACAATATTTGTGCTTTCAACAAGGTATACTGAAAAAGGATTCGCTACTCACTTGAATACATACTTGTGTTGATCATGCCGCCGCTGTCTGCAATTAGTGTGGCTGCCTAAACTTAATTTCATAATTTCATAATTTTTGATAAAATGCGTGATTATGGTTTAATATCAACAGACTTTTTAAATACTTCTGGAACAATGTAAGTAGTGATGCCTTGGTCAGTCAGTAGCTAATACAGCATATTCATAGCTGATGTCTTTCCTCCACATGGCCCCCCTGTGAGAGCGAATCTGAGAATACGTTTATCCTTTTTATTAGGAACAAGATTTTCTGATTTCTTTTGGGTAAATAAGTAGTCAAACAGACGGCTCTTCTTCAAGTTGTAAAGGACCAATGCAGCAGCAGCCCCGACAGCTAATAACTTCGATCCATGTTAGCGTAAGAATGGAGAATTGCCCAACATCTTAAATAATATAGTATGAATTAGACAATACTATATAATGAAAGTTGAATAATTGTGATTTACAAGAAATATCGTGATTTAATACTTAATGACCAACGATGGAACATAGTTAAATTAAACAAATAAATAAATAAATTGAATAAATTTTATATATTTTTCAGGAAATAATTATTTTTTAAATAACTATATCTCATTTGTTTTATTAGGCAATTTTTTAAAACAATTTATTTTTTGAATTTTTAGAATAAAATGGATCATGAACAAGAAGCACAGTTCATAGCAGTTAAATAAAAGCTTGACAAACTTAGACTTCCAACAAACTTTCCAGTCGAGGCCCTTCCTCTCCTTCAAAAACTCTTGTACAAACTGGAGAACAATGTCAGAGATGCTCCGTCTAGTCAAACATCTCCTGTTACCAACGGAAATTCCGAAACCAAGGTAGAAAAACGTTTGGGCACTTTTATTTTTCATATTTTGATATCCATATTTTCTCACAGGTAAAAGCACTCACCCACGAATTGCAGCAAGTGATCAGAAATAATAATCGACTTCACTTAGAGCACATCCATCTAAAAGAATAAAACCAAGTCTTGCTCAAGAAGATTGCCCAGTTGGAGTCAAACAGAATCAATCCCCATGAGTTCGATGAGCTGATTAAAATGAAGAATACTCGTGAAGATGAGTTGGAGACTGAGCTGAGGAGGGTTAAGGAGAAACACAATGACTTACTGGATAGAGCTTACAATAGAGAACGGGGGTTACCTGGTCTGGGCAAAGAATATGACTAGCAAAACTTACAACAATAGTTCAACCATGCCATGCGTATTTCGTCTTATTTTAAAAATTATATTTGCCATCGCCAACTTGTATATCATATAATTCTTTAGCACCAATGAAAACCTTTGAAACCAAAGAGAAAGCTGGAGGAAAAGCATCAAAACCAGCTAAGCTGGACCAGTCGAAACCGAAAAAGACTAACATAGAAAACGACAATATGCAGTTGCTGCAAGAAAAGATTAGAAATCGGGATTAAGAAATAGATAGGCTCCATAAAAAATTAGAGTGTAAAAAACCAAGAAACAACCGCTGAATTCAAAATACTTTTTAATTAATTTAAAATATATATGTATATTGTTTACTTATAGTTGACGGAACCAACATGAATAAACTGCTTAAAGACTTCCAATAAAAGGAAAACGAGCAGAGACTAGCTAATCTCAATCACCAGGTTGATATGCTCGTAGACCAGAATAAGAAACTCACAGATGAGATAAAAAAAGTAAAGGGATCAGCTGGGCATGCGGAAGTGCTCAGGAAACAGGTTGAAACACTCAAATAAAAAGTTATCTCCCAATAAAATAAAGCCAAGGAAGCCTCAAATGCGATGAAGAATTTGAATTTAAAACGTTAATAAACCGTGAAACGAGCTCAAAACGACCTCGAGGCAGAACAAAGGGCCACACAAACTTTAAAAGCCGGGGTCCAAGAACAAAAACTCTAGAAAAGCTAGGCATTGAAATAAGTCTAGAAATATAAAACCAATATTTCATATTTAGAAAGAACAGTCGAATAGCTCATGAACAAAATTGAACAGCTAAATACAGACAAAAAGGATTTATATGTGCAAGTAGAAGAAACCAGAAACATCGCATAGCGGTAGAGGCTCATGAATAGCTACCAGGTCTCGAACGTCGACCACAATTTAAAGGAGCTGACCCAAAAACACCAAGCCATTATGGAAGAAAACGGCAAGTTGACTTAGCTTGTGAGTTAATACGAAGTTAAGTCTGCCTAGTGTGAAATCAACCTTAACAAGGCTGCAGAAGTAATTGAAATCAATAATAGGATGTTGGCAACCAAAAATCAGCAAGTGATGGGGCTTGAGGAACTTGTGGCAGAGCAAAAAAGTATAATCGACAGCAAGAGATGGAGAGTTGACAGCAAGCACCCCAGCCCAGCCTTGAGAAGCAAATAGAATATAACAATAAGATAATTGAGTAGCTAAGAATTAGAAAATGTCAAGTAAGAGGCAGCTCAACTTCAAAAATAAGTATATATGCTCAAATTATACGTTGGGGAAGTCAAAGGCGAGAACGATGTGCTACACAATGAGGTGGCGTCACTACACAAGAGCGTAGAGGAGGTGAATATAGACTATTTGAATCTGTCCAGACTCAAGGATATGTGCGATTACGAGCTCAAGAAGCTTAAAGCGGTGGTTCAGGCCAAAGAGGAGGAGTTGAGTAGTTTCAAGCAGGCCGAGTCCAACGCTGAGTCCTTCAAAGCTATCATCAGGAAAAATGACAACCAAATCCATCTACTTGAGGCACAAGTCGTAGCTCTCGAAGGAGAAAAGTCACGACTGCATCAAGAACTGGAAGAATTGTCGAACCGGCTTAAACTCAGCCGAGAAGGCGAGCGTCGCGTCAAGGCTTAACGAATCTAACTTGAGGAAAAAGTAGGAGACATCGACAGCGAGAAAATTCGTCTCAGTCACGAGAAGAAGGAGAAGGCGAAAAGACTGGCTGAGCTGGAAGAGAAATATAACAAAGTACAGCTCTAACTTCAGGTTCGAGACGAAACGTTAGACCAACAAGACTGTGAAGTAAAGAAACTGCGGAAGGAAAAGAGCATCCTTCAGAAGCGGATTGATGAGCTTGAAATTGAGAAGCAAGAATTGCAGTTGGTGGGCGTAAAGAACCATGGGACTAGGACAGATTTTACTGATAGAGACGAACAAATCTCGTGGTTGAAGAAAGAGCTGGCAGGACTTCTTGAGAAAATGGATAAATACGTGCTGATCAATAAAGATCTTGCCGAAATAGCCGCCATGACAAAAAAAGAGAACGAACAGCTCTTGAACGACCATAATGTTCTGATGAAAGAGATTGATTATCTGCGATATAAACTTGGCGATGTGTAGAGTCTCCTAATTAAAGCAGAACAGCAGGAAAACTTCCTCAACCACACGATAAAAGGTATAAAAAATAAATGATATAATTTTAATTAACTCTTGATTTCCATGATTTTTAATATCACAGATCTAGAAAAAAGAAATTCGCCAAGAAAAACGAGTCAGAAGTCAGAACAACAGATAAAGGATGATGTGGAGTCTCAACTTAAA